>CM018693.1:57352498-57614998 GCA_009363875.1 Mikania micrantha
GATGACTGAACCTCAATGAAAGTCACATGATTTTGGGAAGAAGGCTTATGCTATACTGTCTCAGTCTATTGCCACTGATTTATATCATCAGTTTAGACATTTTACTTCTTTCAAATTGCTATGCGATGCTTTGCAGCAGAGATATGAAGGCGATGATGCACTGAAGAACGTCAAGTCTAAAGCTTTGAGGAAGGAGTTCAACAACTTTATGTATGTGGGAAACGAGTCCCTGGATGAACGGATTGCCAGATTTTATCATCTTTTCAGAGAGCTCTTGAATCATCTGTTGGGTATTTTAAAGGATAGATGCTATGTCCAAATTTAATTTAAATATAAAATCAAAATAAATCTAAGATTTATCAAAACCATTTATTATTGAATACTAACCTATTTATAATCTTATAAAGTACAGGTGAATAAATTGCATTGATATCTCATGTTAACAACATCTACAAATGTCAATGTGCTTCACATATTTGGAGATTTCTCTATGGATAATGTTGTTGCGAAAGAAGGCATACTGAAACCTATCCAATGAAGTTTGTGAATAAGTAAACTGCTATTCGCAAATATTCACAGTGTTTTAAAGACTTGGTAATTTTATTCGATCAATCTGCTGAAGCTGCCAAGAAAATTGCTGATGCTGATAAAGAGTGCTGTTGTTGCTGACTAGGAATGACACCTAAGATGCTGACAAGATCATTTTGATAGCTTAGCCCTTTTGTTTATTACATTGTATTCTGGCCCTGATTAGAATGTTTTCATGGGCCCAATTATCTATATATAGAAAGTGATGTAATAGAATTAGGGTAACAGTAAATTCTAAGAAAAACACACAGATTCACACACTATCAGCTTAAGAGAGAAAGTTCTAGAGAGAGATATTAAAAAACCTAGTGATGCTCTGTGATCGGAAGTCTGTTTCCTGATCCTAGCTCCTTTGTAATTATCAATTAATGATCAATGAATGAATCATTTAATGTCACTTGATTTCTGTTTTTAATAGTTTCTAAAATTTGATGAATCTGTTTGTTTCTGCCACCCAGAGTTTGGTAAAAACCCTCAACAGTTATTGTTGTTTCAATCCCGATCCTAACATCATCAAGTCAAGACAACAACTCAGGAGAAGATTCAATGTCTGGCTGATGCAATACCTCGCAAGTAGGATTCTTTTCTCATGGTGCTGAAGCAGAGTGAGATGCTTGACACCATGGATATAAATGATTTTATTCAAAAGCTGAAGGAGCAAGAGATAGAGAACAAGTGGAAAGCCAAGAGAGTAGCTCAAGTTCAAGATCCTTCCATCTACGACTCTACTCCCACTATGGAAGGAACTTCTTCACCTGCTCCTTTGAAGACTGCCTTTGTATCTCAAGCCAAAGAAGTTCCAAAGTCAAATCATGCTCATGTTTGTGAATCTACTGCCACTTCCACATCTCATTCAAAGGATAACCATTATGTCATTGATGTGTTGTGAAAAACATTTGTTTTTCCATTTGTTTTCGTTAAGTTTCTGTACATTTTTATTCAGTTTCGGAGTCGATTTAAGCTGGTCCGTCACGATTCGGTAATTTGATGCTTGCAGGTAATAAACGTGTAATTCTGGCATAAAAGATTAAGAAAACGAGCTCCCAGTTGGACGAGAATAGACACGAAAACAAAGAAAATCAAAAGCTGGATTCTGGAACTCGACGCGTCACGCGAAAACCACAAAGAACCCTGTCGCGTAGCGCAACAGGTGGAAAAAGACAGAAATACCCTTTTTAATGATGACAGGTTGACCCGACTATTTTGTTGGGAAGTGTGGACCCTCGCGTAGAGCGAGGGGTTTCTGGGTATCTGTTGCATAACGCGACAGGGCTACAAAATCAGAAATCGAGTTTAAGAAATGAAAACGACTGGAGGCTTGGAGATGAGGTTACAACACGGCTTTGAGACGATTGGGGAGGCGATTTGGAGGCTGGAACAAGCGATTGAGGTCAAGATTGGTCATTTAGAAGCCCTAAGATTGTGATTCGAAGGGTGTAACGTGGTGGGTTCTTATTCCTTTACTGTTTTTCCATTCGTATGATGATCTACTGTGGTTTATACATTATTTCTTTCTGTTTATTCAGTATGATTTGTGGCTAGACCATTTACACTACCTAGGGTTTTATGATTATGGATGTTTAATGTTTACAACGATTGATTGTGGAACAAGTTTGTGATTTTCAATGATATAACGATTAGGTTTTGATTCTTGGATGTGTATGAATGTTTGTTTTGGTTGTTGGTTTGATTTATCGATTCCTCGTGTGCTTTGACGAATGTCTTTCGTATAATAGGTGCATGCTAGATCAATTACTTGGTGTTTTTGATTTTTCGATGAATTGCTAGACGTAGTCATTCATAGGAATGTTAACTAGATCACAAACGACTTAAATGTTTAACCAAATTCGAAAGCCGTGAGGTGAGAGTTTGTTAGTGTGTCTCGAATGTTTAGTAACTAGTTGAAGTCTTTGTGAAAAGACTAAGATTAGGTTAATTAAACATACTCTTGCATACTAAATCCAAGTTGATTATCCTTATTATCCCGTACACATATTTGTGTATGAAGACTTTCATTTCCGTGAGGTAGATGGTCTTTAGGGTATGTCATTGATGGGTTGGTTGACTTGTGAGAGTAATTAACTTAAGCCGGTAATTAAATGACTCGTAGACATCTTAGTTGAAATCTTTGAGAAAGATTGAAGATACTCTAAATGGTTTATTAGTTAATAATCAAAGATCCCGGTTCCATAGTAAGTTCCATAATCAATCTAAAAAACATTAGACATGTATAGAGTAAACCCTAGGTCGTCATCTCATCATTTGTGACTTCTTGTTTCATTTCCCTTACTTAGTCTTAATCCGGTTTTCTATGTTATCAATTTAGTTTAATTAATTAGTAACAACCCCCTTTAAAACAATTCTTTTTAATCAAGTAAATTTGTATAGATAAGTCCTTGAGTCTATTTTGCATTTTCTATAGAAGTCTATGGGTTCGATATCTGGACTTACTTTTCTTTACTATTTTTGATATGTTCACTTGCCTTTTAGTAGTTTAGTTTAGAGAGTCTAGAGTATTACTTAGTGTCTAGGATAGTTGTAGTTTTTATTATTTTTAATTAAAATACTTTGCACACATCAGTCATCAACTTGAAGACTTATAATTTTAACAAAGTGACTATGGAGATAGGTAAAGAGCACATGGATCTCTTATCAACTCTTATGAGTTTATATGATGGATTGTTGCTGGACAAATTGGAAATCCACAATTGACCAATGAAGATTACTCACATATTGATCTAGATGACATGGAAATAATTGATATTATGTGGGCTTTGGCAAGTGCAGTTAGAAGGGCAAAGGATTTTGTCAGAAGAACAGGGTGTAACACCCCGACCGATGGCGAAAACGTCCGGATGCCACGATGGATGTGTAGATTGTTCATAAGCTCGTGGGCATCTAATTAATTCATCACATATCAATTAATCAACCAAATTAACTACATCAAAAATCATGTTCAGCATGAATTAGTTACATCAAATACACAAAAGATTTAGCTAAACTAACTAAACTCTAGTCTCCAGAATTTCAGTTATTTTAGCGAAGTCCAAGAATCCTATGTGATGATGTCCAAAAGATGTAGAGCTATCCTGCACTACTTACTTCTCCTCGTTCCCTAAAACATGTAGAAAATCAAGTGTCAACAACAAAGTAGTTGGTGAGAAATCATAAGTTTTTATGTATTAAAAATGTTTATAAAACGTTTATGAAAGTTGATTAACGGTTTTATAAAAGTTTATAATTTCCAGAGAAAATCCACATGTGCACCTGTAAGTTAGTCCAGTTCTACCAAATCCCAACACAACACAACATCCAATCAATTCACTTAACCATATACACAATAATCACATAATTCAAATAATCACAATTCACTATCCACTTATAATCAACCAATCACATCTCAATCATTAATCATCATAATCATATAACATAAGTTACCGCGGAGGACCTCAGTCAACTCAATCAACGGCTGAATCATCGCGGAGGACCGCAGTCAACTCAACCGACGATATTCCTATAAGTGTCTTCGTGCACTGCGGAGGACCGCAGTCAACTCAACCAACAGTGGAATCACTGAGGAGGACGTTAGTCAACTCACCAACAGTAACTCAATCATCGCGGAGGACCTAAGTCAACTCAACCAACAATGACTCACGAATAAGTAATAATCCATCTCAACCAATAATCAATGATAATTCAATAATCTGAATATCATAACGATAAACCATGTGTCACCCATGTGTTATCAAAATAATATTTTAAATATTGGTATACACGTTCCACCTCCGAGTTTAAAAGCAAAAATGGTTTTAAAAGGAGGTTATGAGAACTTACCTGAGTCCTTAGATTCTGTGTCCTTGTAGAATGCGCGCTCGCGTACACAAAATCAGAAATAACTCAACAATCTGTAATTATCGTATGTTTGTGTTCGTGAGTATATGCATTTATTACTATTGAGTGTCCATAGAAGTTTACTTTAATACTCCTAAGTACTTCATTAACTTAGTTAATTGAATCTAAGTTAAAAATGAATTTACCCAACCTTATATAAATGTTTATCATTAAGTTATAGTTTAGACTTGCTAGACTCTAACTGTATTATAAAGATAAACTTATTATGAGGCAATATGTATATTCCCATAAATAACCTTAATCATATACTTACCTATACATACATACATGATTCCATTCAATCGACCACCATAATCTAACCTATTGTAATCCACTGTAATGTTTAAAAAAAATGTGTTTAGATTATCCACATGAAATGTTAAGTTCACAAAATAAGTTCAATATATATATAACACTCCATAGTTTTAAAGAAAATTTATGTTAGAGAGAGAAAAGGTGGTGGCTTATGGAATCTTCATGCATGCCTAAATACCCTCAACGTTCTTGTTCCTTTACGCACCCTTGATCCCTTAATTTAAAAGAATTTAGGTTTGACCACCCTAGGACCAGCGAACCTATGCTATGTTTTCCCCTTAGGTTCGGCTAGCACTTAGAGGTTCGTCCAAAAGAAAGTTTGTTGGGCCAAGGTTCGGCCAAAGAAATGACAGGTTTGGCTCATAGGGTTCGTGCAAAGGAAGCTTAGGCTAGTCGTAAGGTTCGGCCAACATATGGGGTTCGGCCCATGGAGGTTCGTAGCAACCTATGTTCAAGGTTCGTGAGGCTGGTTCGCCCAAAGGTTCGCATAAACCATGCAGGTTCGCTGCCCATGTAGTGATGGAGGGTTCGGCAACTACCAGAAAGGTTCGCCAATTAGGGTTTGTGGAGTTAGGTTCGTGAAAGTCCAGGTTCGTCCCCTCCTAGGTTTGTGGCTAAAGAGGTTCGCTAAGGTTCGGGTATGTGCAGGGTTCGGCTAGGGTTCGTGAGGCATCCCAAAGATGTGGCCAGTGAAGGTTCGGCCGAACTACACAGGTTCGCCGATATGCATATGTCCTCACGAGCTGAAACCATTTCACCATCCTCATCATCATGTCCCTAAACTTACAGTTTCGTTCATGGCCTCACTAGGTTCACTACTAGCCCGATTAACACATATAAAACCTAAAAATTGTGTAAGAAGATGGTAACCATGTTTACATTATGTTTTAAGCAAAAACCGAAAGTAAAGCTTCAGATTTATCTCGTAAAGTTAACCAAACGCGAGATTTCTTCGTGGTTTTGTGTTCTACTCGATCACGTGGTTGTTTAGGCACCAAGATCTCTTGAATCCGTCGAGAAACGAGCGAGAAAAGCTAGAGATAAGGTAGAGAGAATGGTGGCGGTTTTGGAGCTTAGAGAGAGAAGGAGGTGGTGTGAAATGAAGAAGAAAGAAGAAATCTTCTTTCTTATAACCACTTCCCGTTCCCACGTGCTCGGTCTCGTTTATTTCGCGTTAAAATATGACAAAGTGCTCGGTTTCTATCGTATAATATATTTAAAACATAAACGTTTGAACTAATTGAATTACGTTTAAATAAAATGTTTTTAATTAGATGATCTCGTAAAATGATTCCGTTTTAGTTCTCGTTAAATTATTGGTTTAAATGAAACGATTTGTTCGACTTTGTTTTAGGTTGTGATTCCTAATAAACGTAATTAGTTTCCATTTATTAATTTAATATCGTTAGATATTATTTCGTTATCTCATCGAAACACGCTACCTACGTACGTATTCTTAAAGATCGTCACCTTTCCGAATCGGACGTTCGTATCGTATTTCGATTCGATTTATGATTTATGGAATATCGTTTCAGAATATTATTGTTAATAATTATATTTGTGTGAATCGTCACCCACACAAATACATTATTAAGTTAATATTTCTGAATTAATATTCGCGTTTAAGTCATATTCGTAACCTCCCCATCGCGTAATTATTTCAATAAGGCTTTCATTATCTTTAATATTATAAATCCCCAATCCAGATCCCACTAAACCATATCACTGACACATCCATGATAGACCGAAATATGCATATATGTATAGGGCATATGTAGGGGTAGGCCGCAACCTCCCCAACCACCATCCCACCGCTATTTCGATAAACCATGACCATGTGTCCTTGACTATGTTTAGCAACCAAACAATAACAAACTCCTAATTCCTTTCCATTCCAAACCACAATCCATAATATGTGAATTTAACTGCGATAAATTCTCTGGCTCGGTTTAGTTGTGTTTCCACTAAACTTCCCATGGTTTATGCATATAATAATATGTTCTCACTATGTATACCAATACCAGTAATAACATCCAATAATTCATTATCATTAATAATTATCATATCAGGTCGTAACAGTACGGTCGTACATGTACGGACAACCTGAAATACAGTGATGTTACATAGGGAATGTCATCAACCTAAAGAAGGATAAAAGTTTGGATTTGACATGTCCTTAGTTACATGCTACAATTATGGTGACAAAGGACACTTTGCTAGTAAATGCAACAAGCCAACGAAGATGGGAAACAAAAATCCATTCTAGAATCAAAGGTCATCTTCTGCAAATCCTGAGAGACATTTGGTACTAATTGAGACTCCTTCTCAAACTAATTCTTCAAATGCCAACAAGGCCCTGATGGTTCAAAATGATGAAGAGGAAAACTAGGAGTTCATATTTGATTCTAATAAAGCAGCAGAAGAGAAAGCTTGAATTGCTGAAATCAAGAGGGAAGTTGAAGCTGGTACAGATACTGATTCAGAAGAAAAAAACTCAGGATTGGACGAGTGATCAGGTTCAGAGGATGGAGGCATTTTAAATTCAGAGACTTAAGGAGGAACTGATGTTGATTCTGAGAATCAACATATCACACAATTTGCTTTGATGGATGACACTACTTTATCATCTCATAATGGTCAGGTATATGATAATTGTTCATCAATTAACTCCAGATGTTTCCATTTTGTTGACCTTGAAAGTAAGGTCTTGGCATATCAAGAGTATAATTTTGCTCTTATTAGTGATCTCAACCAATGCATTGAAGCAAATCGGATTTTAAAATCAAATGAAAAATATTTTCAGGCAAAAATTGAATCTTTGAACAAACAGATGCGTGAGATTGAGATCACTGTGCTTAACAAGCATGATGCCATAAATTCTTATCTCAATACCATCAATGAGATTAAGAAGAAATTATTCATTGTTTAGTGCGACTATGAGACTTTAAGTCGCAAGCTCATGAGTTGTGAGATTTCTTCTTATATCATTGAGCACATGATCAGTGATGGGACTGATCTTAAAGGGAAGGGTAAAGAAGCAAAGTACAACCATTGTCTTCCACCAGTCCTTAATTGTTTTGTCAATTCACCTAATGACAAAGAAATTAAAGATTTTCAAGTTAAAACTCCCTTGGTAATTGATACTATTGGAGTTGTTTCAAATGAGGATTCTTCAACCTCTGAAGAATCATTTTTGGAGGGAGTGGTTGAGGATTAGGTCTCTGACTATGAGGATGATTTGTCTTCGTCATCCCATGCTATTACTTTTAAGAATCAGACATCTTATGTCAAAAAGGTTGACCCAATCCCATCTAAGGCAAATTTATTTCCTTTAACTTCAAAATTCTCCAAAGCCATAGGCTTTTTGAAGGCTTCACAAAAGGGTGAAGCAAGTGGGTCCAACAAGACTAGCAATATATTTTTCAACGGGACAAAGGGTTTGGGATTCAAACATGACGAAACGAAATTAACTGATTTATATAGAAAAAATGTTTCTAAATTTCAAAATAAACAATTTCTGACCAAAGCCAAACAATTTTCATCAAAGGATAGAAGAGTTTGTTTTGAATGCGGTGCACTCGGCATTTTGCTAGATCTTGCCCTCATTTGATTAGACCACATTTTACACCACATAGAAATACTAATTAGTCTTTTGTTAACGAGGTCAAATCAGTTCATCACTTACCTCAAGTCAAACCCAAACACCCACCTCCCATCAAGACTCAAGATTTGGGTAAAAGGGTAATTGTTTATCAGAATTTACCCAAGATTGTTCCTGTCAAACAGTCCAAACCATCCTCTGTTTATTTTAAAAATTCTTTCAGCACAAATACTATCTGAAAGGCTAAGTATTCTGAGACTTCAGACTCAAACAATGAAAATTTTCACCTCTTTAAGATAAAATAACTCAGAATGGACAATGGATTGAGATGAAGATCCTAGAATCATTGGGTCAACCCAAGACTGTAAAGGCTTGGGTTTCCAATTTTAACTAATCATTTGTGAATGTGCAGGTTGCCCATAATGCTGCTTTTAACATCACTTGGATCAATGTTAGTGGGGCATCAATGGACATGACTGGAGACATATCCCGTCTTAACAATGTCAATCCAATCAGAGGAGGATATGTGGCATTTGCAGGAAACAAAGGAGGGATCATTACTGTTGAAGGAATTATTTCTAATGGTCAAGTTTCCTTTGACAAAGTGAAGTGTGTGAAGCAGCTGGAAAATAATCTTCTCTTAGTGTCACAAATCTGTGACAAGAAATACAGAGTTCTTTTTGATGAATCGAGCTGCTACATTCTCAAGAAAGGCATTACAATTCCTAAAGATTGGATTTTAATGCCAGTTCCACGAAAGCAGAATTTGTATGTTCACAATATAGCCACAGCTTCAACTACATCTTCTACAGCTTCATGTTTTATGTCTAAGGCTAAATAAAAAGATTCTGTCCTCTGGAATAAGAAGATGGGTCATTTGAGTCTACACAAGATGAATGATTTGGTTCACAACAATCTGGTTGAAGGAGTGAGTTTAAGAATTTCAAATTGTCTGTAGGACCGGTGAAACGACTTGGTTCCTTGCGGATTCTTCTCGATAGGCCCTCGAATAATGTGAAATCCTATTCGGGGTTTTCCAATCGAAATCTATAAGCCCCATGGTAATCCGATGATTAGGAATCAACGTTTTGATCGAAATCAAACACCACGGGAATGAGAACGAACTTGGAAGGAAAGGGGTGGCTTTGAAACCTAGGGAATTGACAAGGAATGAGCAGAGATCTTAAATATTCTGTTTTTGCAGGTATTTTTAGTGATTTGCAGATCGCACGAATGGGTCACACGAATCATCAGTCATACGAACCGTGGTCCATGAATCAGGCCCAGCCACACGAATGAATAATATATATGATTCATTCCTACGAACTAATCAGTATCGTGATTCCTTCGCTTAACTGGACATTCATTAAGCGTTCATTCGTGCGAATGAACTCATATTTAGGTTCATTCGTACGGATGGTCCTGTTTTATATCAAAAGTCAAAGTCAAACTTGTTAAACACAAATAAAAAATGCAAAATACTTGATTTCATTTATAACTAAATCTTTACAACTGATCACATACTATTACATGTGTACTAGGTACAAACAGTGCATCTACATACTCCCCTTTGGACCTATTTCTATACTTTAATGGCTTTAGTCTTCAAAAATTTGTCTGAGAGAGCTTTCCAGTCTGCACCAGCATATACATCAAACGCAAAGCAAAGTCTGATCACTCTCATATACTACAAAGCTTGCTCCATATCAGCAATGCCAAAGAAAATCTGACTCCTGTAGAGGGCCTTAACATCTTCTTCTATCAAGTTTGTCAGCCACATTAGGTCAAATACTGTGATCAAGTCCCACTTTCCTTCTTTGCACATAACTATCACTGTCTTTGAAGTTCTGCCATCGTAATACCACCATTGGAAACTACTCATAAAGCCTTGAGGCATTTTCCTAAATGGAATAGTCTTCATGACTTTGGGAGGTAGCCACCTCAGGATAACTTTGTGCTTTTTGGTCTGAGAATCAATCTCCAGCAGGTAGAATCTTTCTGGTTGTTGAGGCAGGAAGTTCACCCTTCTCTTTTTGTATTCGAACTTGATATGCCTAGAAAACAAAGACAACATACCATAATCTTCACAGTACAACATGTTCATATGTGCGAGCTGATTAACTTCGAAACCTGGCAACATATTGAGGTTATGCGGTAATTTGAAATACTGAATTCCCTTTTCTCGTTTCACTCCTTGAAGTATGCCCACTTCAGAATGCAACCTCCAGATTTGTATCCTTTGGTTTTGTAGACTGTAGTGTATTGAGCTGGAGTAGGAGGGACGCTATCCTTCTTAAGGGCCTGCCAGTAAGCAGCCCACTCTTCCTTTCTTTTCTGGATATCTTCTGTAGAAGCCTCCTTGTCTCCTTCCTTCTCATTAATCTTACGTTTGAGCTCTTCTTTAGGATGTTAATAGAATAAATCAGTAAATGTAGTAAGATCTTCTTCTACAGAAGTGTACTTTACAGCTTCTTCATCATCCAGGTTTTCTAAAATGACCTCATCGATAGCATCATAAGATTTAACAATCGGGAGATCTGACGCAGGAACCGAGGAGTCATCAACAATAACCTCGTCAGGATTTAACCTGAATAGCTCAGCTATCTACTCTTTTGAAAGACAGTGAATAATCTCTCCCTCTTCCTTATCATAGCTCACCGAGTGTTGTATCATGTCCAGAGCGTCAAGAATCATAGTCAAAGTATCCTCAAGACGACTTCTCAGCGGCACAGCTTCTCCTTCCTCAGTAGCTTTTCCTCCCTAAGCTGGTTTGGTGGATGACTCACGAGCTTGGTCATGTTTCTTCTTTTTCGGATCTTGCCAGTAAAGGACTGCCCTGAAGAGCTTGATGAACTAGCAGCGGCATCCCATCTCCATCATTGTCTTCCTGATCATCATCGTCATCAGTGCTGTCATAATCCACCTTTTCTTCATCAGATTCATCTTCTTTGACTTCTTTATCTGAGTCATCGGAAACAGGATTGGAGGCGTCAATCCTTGGCGTAGATTCTCTGAGGCTCTCAACTACCTCGGATAAACGCTCATTATCAGTCTCCCGAGTGAGAATCCTCTCATTATAGCCATAAACTGTCAGAGGGCGAGCTGATTGTGGGGTGAAATGAAGAAGAAAGAAGAAATCTTCTTTCTTATAACCACGTCCCATCCCCACGTGCTCCGTCTCGTTTATTTCGCGCTAAAATATGACAAAGTGCTCGGTTTTTATCGTATAGTATATTTAAAACATAAACGTTTGAACTAATTGAATTACGTTTAAATAAAATGTTTTTAATTAGATGATCTCATAAAATGATTCCGTTTTAGTTCTCGTTAAATTATTAGTTTAAATGAAACGATTTGTTCGACTTTGTTTTAGGTTGTGATTCCTAATAAATGTTATTAGTTTCCATTTATTAATTTAATATCGTTAGATATTATTTCGTTATCTCATCGAAACACGCTACCTACGTACGCATTCGTAAAGATCGTCACCTTTCCGAATCCGACGTTCGTATCATATTTCGATTCGATTTACGATTTATGGAATATCGTTTCAGAGTATTATTGTTAATAATTATATTTGTGTGAATGGTCACCCACGCGAATACATTATTAAGTTAATATTTCTGAATTAATATTGGCATTTAAGTCATATTCGTAACCTCCCCATCGCGTAATTATTTCAATAAAGCTTTCATTATCTTTATTATCTTCAATATTATAAATCCCCAATCCAGATCCCACTAAACCATATCACTGACACATCCATGATAGACCGAAATATGCATATGTATAGGGCATATGTAGGGGTAGGTTGCAACCTCCCCAGCCACCGTCCCACCGCTATTTCGATAAACCATAACCATGTGTCCTTGCCTATGTTTAGCAACCAAACAATAACAAACTCCTAATTCCTTTCCATTCCAAACCACAAACCATTATATGTGAATTTAACTCCGATAAAATCTTTGGCTTGGTTTAGTTGTGTTTCCACTAAACTTCCCAGGGTTTATGCATATAATAATATGTTCTCACTATGTATACCAATATCAGTAATAACATCCAATAATTCATTATCATTAATAATTATCATATCAGGTCGTAATAGTACGGTCGTACATGTACGGACTACCTGAAATACAGTGATGTTACATAGGGAATGTCATTAACCTAAAGAAGGATAAATGTTTGGATTTGACATGTCCTCAGTTACCTGCTACAATTATGGTGACAAAGGACACTTTGCTAGGAAATGCAACAAGCCAAAGAAGATTGGAAACAAAAATCCATTCTAGAATCAAAGGTCATCTTCTGCAAATCCTGAGAGACATTTGGTACTAATTGAGACTCTTTCTCAGACTAATTATTCAAATGCAAACAAGGCCCTGATGGTTCAAAATGATGAAGAGGAAAACTAGGAGTTCATATTTGATTCTGATAAAGGAGCAGAAGAGAAAGCTTGAATTACTGAAATCAAGAGGGAAGATGAAGCTGAAGCTGGTACACATAGTGATTCAGAAGAAAAGAACTCAGGATTGGATGAGTGATCAGGTTCAGAGGATGGAGGCACTTTAAATTCAGAGACTCAACTAGGAACTGATGTTGATTCTGAGGATCAAGATATCACACAATTTGCTTTGATGGATGACGCTGCTTCATCATCTCATAATGGTCAGGTATATGATAATTGTTCATCAATTAACTCCAGATGTTTCCATTTTGTTGACCTTGAAAGTAAGGTCTTGGCATATCAAGAGTATAATTTTGCTCTTATTAGTGATCTCAACCAATGCATCGAAGCAAATCGGATTTTAAAATCAAGTGAAAAATTTTTTCAGGCAAAAATTGAATCTTTGAACAAACACTACATGAGATTGAGATCACTGTGCTTAACAAGCATGATGCCATAAATTCTTATCTCAATACCATCAATGAGATTAAGAAGAAATTAGTCATTGTTGACTGCGAATATGAGACTTTAAGTCGCAAGCTCATGAGTTATGAGATTTCTTCTTATATCATTGAGCACATGATCAGTGATGGGACTGATCTTAAAGGGAAGGGTAAAGAAGCAAAGTACAACCATTTTCCTCCACCAGTCCTTAATTGTTTTTTCAATTCACCTAATGACAAAGAAATCAAAGATTTTCAAGTTAAAACTCCCTTGGTAATTGATACTATTGGAGTTGTTTCAAATGAGGATTCTTCAACCTCTGAAGAATCATTTTTGGAGGGAGTGGTTGAGGATTAGGTCTCTGACTATGAGGATGATTTGTCTTCGTCATCCCATGCTATTACTTTTAAGAATCAGACATCTTGTGTCAAAAAGGTTGACCCAGTCCCATCTAAGGCAAATTTATTTCCTTTAACTTCAAAATTCTCCAAAGCCATAGGCTTTTTGAAGGCTTCACAAAAGGGTGAAGCAAGTCGGTCCAGCAAGACTGGCAATATTTTTTTCAACGGGACAAAGGGTTTGGGATTCAAACGTGACAAAACGAAATTAACTGTTTTACATAGAAAAAATGTTTCTAAATTTCAAAATAAACAATTTCTGACCAAAGCCAAACAATTTTCATCAAAGGATAGAAGAGTTTGTTTTGAATGCGGTTCACTTGGCATTTTGCTAGATCTTGCCCTCATTTGATTAGACCACAGTTTACACCACATAGAAAAACAAATTAGTCTTTTGTTAACGAGGTCAAATCAGTTCATCACTTACCTCAAGTCAAACCCAAACACCCACCTCCCATCACGTTTCAGGATAGGGGTAAAAGGGTAATTGTTTATCAGAATTTACCCAAGATTGTTCCTGTCAAACAGTCCATACCATCCTCTGTTTATTTGAA
Source organism: Mikania micrantha (assembly GCA_009363875.1). Taxonomy (NCBI): domain Eukaryota; kingdom Viridiplantae; phylum Streptophyta; class Magnoliopsida; order Asterales; family Asteraceae; genus Mikania; species Mikania micrantha. The sequence goes on from CM018693.1 coordinate 57,366,737, forward strand.
AAATTCTTTCATCACAAATACTATCTGGAAGGCAAAGTCTTCTGAGACTTCAGACTCAAGCAATGAAAATTTTCACCTCTTTAAGATAAAATAACTCAGGATGGACAATGGATTGAGATGAAGATCCTAGAATCACTGGGTCAACCCAAGATTGTAAAGGCTTGGGTTTCCAATTTCAACTAATGATTTGTTAATGTGCAGGTTGCCCATAATGCTGCTCTTAACATCACTTGGATCAACGTTAGTGGGGAATCAATGGACATGACTAGAGACATATCCCTTCTTAACAATGTCAATCCAATCAGAGGAGGATATGTGGCATTTGTAGGAGACAAAGGAGGGTTCATTACTGTAGAAGGAATTCTTTCTAATGGTCAAGTTTCCTTTGACAATGTGAAGTATGTGAAGCAGCTGGAAAATAAACTTCTCTTAGTGTCACAAATATGTGACAAGAAATACAAAATTCATTTTGATGAATCGAGCTGCTACATTCTCAAGAAACGCATTACAATTCCTAAAGATTGGATTTTAATGCCAGCTCCACGAAAGCAGAATCTGTATGTTCTCAATATGGCCACAGCTTCAACTATATCTTCTACAGCTTTATGTTTTATGTCTAAGGCTAAAGAAAAAGATTCTATCCTTTGGCATAAGAAGATGGGTCATTTGAGTCTACGCAAGATGAATGATTTGGTTCACAACAATCTGGTTGAAGGAGTGAATTTAAAGAATTTCAAATTGTCTTTGGGACCTCTGAAACGACTTGGTTCCTTGCGGATTCTTTTCGATAGGCCCTCGAATAATGCGAAATCCTATTCGGGGTTTTCCAATCGAAATCTATAAGCCCCATGGTAATCCGATGATTAGGAATCAACGTTTTGATCGAAATCAAACACCACGGGAATGAGAACGAACATGGAAGGAAAGGGGCGGCTCTGAAACCTAGGGAATTGACAAGGAATGAGCAGAGATCTTAAATATTCTGTTTTTGCAGGTATTTATAGTGACTTGCAGATCGCACGAATGGGTCACACGAATCATCAGTCATACGAACCGCGGTCCATGAATCAGCCCCAGCCACACGAATGAATCAGATATATGATTCATTCCTACGAACTAATCAGTATCGTGATTCCTTCGCCTAACTGGACATTCGTTAAGCGTTTATTCGTGCGAATGAACTCATATTTAGGTTCATTCGTACGAATGGTCCTGTTTGATATCAAAAGTCAAAGTCATACTTGTTAAACACAAATAAACAATGCAAAATACTTGATTTCATTTATAACTAAATCTTTACAAATGATCACAGACTATTACATGTGTACTAGGTACAAATGGTGCATCTACATACTCCCCCTTGGACCTATTTCTATACTTTAATGGCTTTAGTCTTCAAAAATTTGTCTGAGAGAGCTTTCCAGTCTGCACCAGCATATACATCAAATGCAAAGCAAAGTCTGATCACTCTCATATACTACAAAGCTTGCTCCATATCAGCAATGCCAAAGAAAATCTGACTCCTGTAGAGGGCCTTAACATCGTCTTCTATCAAGTTTGTCAGCCACATCAGGTCAAATACTCTGATCAAGTCCCACTTTCCTTCTTTTCACATAACTATCACTGTCTCTGAAGTTCTTCCGTCGTAATATCACCATTGGAAACTACTCACAAAGCCTTGAGGCATTTTCCTAAGTGGAATAGTCTTCATGACTTTGGGAGGTAGCCACCTCAGGATAACTTTGTGCTTTTTGGTCTGAGAATCAATCTCCAGCAGGTACAATCTTTCTGGTTGTTGAGGCAGGAAGTTCACCCTTCTCTTTTTGTATTCGAACTTGATATGCCTAGCAAACGAAGACAACATACCATAATCTTCACAGTACAACATGTTCATATGTGCGAGCTGATTAACTTCGAAACCTGGCAACGTATTGAGGTTATGCGGTAATTTGAAGTATGCCCACTTCATAGCATTCCAAGTCCTTGAAGTATGCCCACTTCAGAATGCAACTTCCAGATTTGTATCCTTTGGTTTTGTAGACTTTAGTGTATTGAGCTGGAGTAGGAGGGATGCTATCCTTCTTAAGGGCCTGCAAGTAAGCAGCCCACTCTTCCTTTCTTTTCGGGATATCTTCTGTAGAAGCCTCCTTGTCTCCTTCCTTCTCATTAATCTTATGTTTGAGCTCTTCTTTAGAATGTTGACAGAATAAATCAGTAAATGTAGTAAGATCTTCTTCTGCAGAAGTGTACTTTACGGCTTCTTCATCATCTAGGTTTTCTAAAATAACCTCATCGATAGCATCATAAGATTCAACAATCAGGAGATCTGATGCAGGAACCGAGGAGTCATCAACAATAACCTCGTCAGGATTTAACCTGAATAGCTCAACTATCTACTCTTTTGAAAGACAGTGAATAATCTCTCCCTCTCTCCTTCTCCTTCCTCGGTAGCTTTTCCTTCCTAAGCTGGTTTGGTGGATGAGTCACGAGCTTTGTCTTGTTTATTCTTTGTGCGGATCTTGCCCGTAGAGGACTGTCCTGAAGAGCTAGATGAACTAGCAGCGGCATCCCATCTCCATCATTGTCATCCTGATCATCATCGTCATCAGTGCTGTCATAATCCACCTTTTCTTCATCAGATTCATCTTCTTCGACTTCTTTATCTGAGTCATCAGAAACAGGATTGGAGGCCTCAATCCTTGGTGTAGATTTTCTGAGGCTCTCAACTACCTCGGATAAACGCTCATTATCAGTCTCCCGAGCGAGAATCCTCTCATTATAGCCATAAACTTTCAGAGGGCGAGCTGATTGTGCTCATCCGCTGACTTAAGCAGGCGATCTTCAAGTTCAGCATTGCGGGCTCTCAAATCTGCCCTCTGATCAAAAGCCCGTAAAAGTAGAGCATCCTGCTCATTGACTCTTTGTTTCAGCTGGGCTATTTCTTGATCCTGCTCATGGTTCTTCTCCATTAGTCGAAATACCAAACTGTTCAGTGTGCTAAGTTGTTCAACAACTGAAACAGTTGGTATGTAAGGATCTGCGCGTGTAGTGGAAGGACCAGTGGAAGCAACTGTGAATATGGCAGCAGGAGTAGAGGAGGTCTGGGCAAAAGTAGCAGTGAAATGTGGAGAGATATCGTCCCAGACCTGAACAGTGAAGAAACCCGCACTTTTGCAGCAGATATATGTAACATCCCAAATTTTCTAAATAAAAGTTATTTGAAATTTCATATGTGTAACAGATTCGAGTACTCTAGTTCACAAAACATTTGTACTCAAAAATCCTAAATTTGAGTACCAGGATTTCGAATACACTTCCTATATATATGAGTGCCTTGGGAAACATTCTAACCTTTGGCTGGGAGCATTCTCTCTCAAGAACTCGAAGTGGGCAAGTTTGAGAACTGCAAGAAAGGAGCTTTTGATCGGCGAAACGAAGGGGGAAACGCACGGGAATCTACAGGAGTGATCATATACCATCAAGTAAGCATTCTGAACAAAAACGTTAGGATTTTTATTCGAAAGGGAATTTATGCATAAAGCTCTCACCTTTATGCATAAAGTTTAAATCTTGGTGGTTCCAGCGTGTTGGGAACCACATAAGAAACCTATAACTAGCTCCTCATGATCTTAGATGAATTACTGAGATTGTTTATGGCGAAAAGATGAGTACTCGAAAATATGCCTAGGGGAAATACTCGAAATCGTGTTTATCTCATAAGACCATTTCGGGTATATCATTTCGAGCATGGGGAATTCAAGTACACTAGCATTTGGAGTACCCATGATGGTTCCAGTATCCTAATTTCGAGTACACATGGGAATTCGAGTACTCTTCATGTATTCTGATTCGTGTAGTCTGTTAATTCGAATACTTGTGGATTTCGTGTACATGATGTTTAATGAACCACAAGTGTTTCGAATAATAGCCAAGTTCGAGAACCCGAACTCAAAACGGGAGGCTAGTAGATTATGAGGACTAAGAATAAAATTTAAGTCTAAAAATGGAATGTAATGAGACAATTTACTGATGTAGGTTCTTAAGTCTTGGCTAAGGAGTTCAGCTAAGGAAACGAGAGTCTACTATTAGGTGATTCTAGATGCCATATTTCACATTTAATGTTTTGGGCTGGCATACATGCTTGTGTTATGTTACGATGTTATGTGCTTACGTATGATGATGAATGAATGATGATATACTATGATGACATATGTATGAATATGTGTTATGTCTGATGAAATGTGCATGAGAATATGCTAAGTATGATGAATGCATGATAAATGAGTGATAAGGACCAAATGTGTTAATGATTGTATGACATCATGCATTACGATTATAACTATGACAATAGTTAATAGATGCCATAATGAGATCCTAGGTTGCTAGGATGAATGAAAGATATATAATGAATAATGCAAGCAAGATATGAAAATATGATGCCTGAATGTATGATTGACGAAAGATGCTAGCATTTCATGTATATGATACCATGATGTATGTCAAGACGATATGATGCTTGCATGCTATACACGTGATGATAGAATGTTATGATGAATTCCTAAACGGTTAGGAAAATATGAGAGGATTATATATTAGAGAGAGAAAAGGTGGTGGTTTATGGAATCTTCATGCATGCCTAAATACCCTCAACATTCTTGTTCCCTTACTCACCCTTTATCCCTTAATTTAAAAGAATTTAGGTTCGACCACCCTTGGACCAGCGAACCTATGCTATATTTTCCCCTAAGGTTCGGTTAGCACTTAGAGGTTCGTCCAAAAGAAAGTTTGTTGGACCAAGGTTCGGCCAAAGAAATGAAGGGTTCGGCTCATAGGGTTCGTGCAAAGAAAGCTTCGGCTAGCTGCAAGGTTCGGCCCACATATGGGGTTCGGCCCATGGAGGTTCGTAGCAACCTATGTTCAAGGATCATGAGGCTGGTTTGCCCAAAGGTTCGCATAAACCATGCAGGTTCGCTGCCCATGCAGTGATGAATGGTTCGACAACTACAGGAAGGTTCGCCAATTAGGGTTTGTGGAGTTAGGTTCGTGAAAGTCTAGGTTCGTCCCCTCCCAGGTTTGGGGCTAAAGAGGTTCGCTAAGGTTCGGGTATGTGCAGGGTTTGGCTACGGTTCGTGAGGCATCCCTAGGATGTGGCTGGTGAAGGTTCAGCCGAACTACACAGGTTCGCTGACCTGCATATGTCCGCACGAGCTGAAACCCGTTCACCATGCTCATCATCATGTCCCTAAACTTACAGGTTCGTTCATGGCCTCACTAGGTTCACTAATAGCCCGATTAACACATATAAAACCTAAAAATTGTGTAAGAAGATGGTAACCATGTTTACATTATGTTTTTAGCATAAACCGAAACTAAAGCTTCAGATTTACCACGAAATGTTAACCAAACGCGAGATTTCTACGTGGGTTTGTGTTGTACTCGATCACGTGGTCGTTTAGGCACCAAGAACTCTTGCATCCGTCGAGAAACGAGCGAGAAAAGCTAGAGAGAGAGAATAGTGGCGGTTTTGGAGCTTAGAGAGAGAAGGAGGTGGTGTGAAATGAAGAAGAAAGAAGAAATCTTCTTTCTTATAACCACGTCCCATCCCCACGTGCTCAGTCTCGTTTATTTCGCGTTAAAATATGACAAAGTGCTCGGTTTTTATCGTATAATTTATTTAAAACATAAACGTTTGAACTAATTGAATTACGTTTAAATAAAATGTTTTTAATTAGATGATCTCATAAAATGATTCCGTTTTAGTTCTCGTTAAATTATTGGTTTAAATGAAACGATTTGTTCGACTTTGTTTTAGGTTGTGATTCCTAATAAACGTTATTAGTTTCCATTTATTAATTTAATATCGTTAGATATTATTTCGTTATCTCATCGAAACACGCTACCTACGTACGTATTCGTAAAGATCGTCACCTTTCCGAATCCGACGTTCGTATCGTATTTCGATTCGATTTACGATTTATGGAATATTGTTTCAGAATATTATTGTTAATAATTATATTTGTGTGAATCGTCACCCACGCGAATACATAATTAAGTTAATATTTCTGAATTAATATTGGCATTTAAGTCATATTCGTAACCTCCCCATCGCTTAATTATTTCAATAAAGCTTTTATTATCTTTATTATCTTTAATATTATAAATCCCCAATCCAGATCCCACTAAACCATATCACTGCCACATCCATGATAGACCGAAATATGCATATGTATAGGGCATATGTAGGGGTAGGCCGCAACCTCCCCAGCCACTGTCCCACCGCTATTTCGATAAACCATGACCATGTGTCCTTGACTGTGTTTAGCAACCAAACAATAACAAACTCCTAATTCCTTTCCATTCCAAACCACAATCCCTAATATGTGAATTTAACTACGATAAAATCTCTGGCTCGTTTAGTTGTGTTTCCACTAAACTTCCCATGGTTTATGCATATAATAATATGTTCTCACTATGAATACCTATATCAGTAATAACAACCAATAATTCATTATCAGTAATAATTATCATATCAGGTCGTAACAGTACGGTCGTACATGTACGGACATCCTGAAATACAGTGATGTTACATAGGGAATGTCATCAACCTAAAGAAGGATAAAAGTTTAGATTTGACATGTCCTCAGTTACCTGCTACAGTTATGGTGACAAAGGACACTTTGCTAGGCAATGCAACAAGCCAAAGAAGATGGAAAACAAAAATCCATTCTAGAATCAAAGGTCATCGTCTGCAAATCCTGAGAGACATTTGGTACTAATTGAGACTCCTTCTCAGACTAATTCTTCAAATGCCAACAAGGCCCTGATGGTTCAAAATGATGAAGAGGAAAACTAGGAGTTCATATTTGATTATGATAAAGGAGCAGAAGAGAAAGCTTCAATTGCTGAAATCAAGAGGGAAGCTGAAGCTGAAGCTGGTACAGAGAGTGATTCAGAAGAAAAGAACTCAGGATTGAATGAGTGATCAGGTTCAGAGGATGGAGTCACTTTAAATTCAGAGACTCAAGGAGGAACTGATGTTGATTCTGAGGATCAAGATATCACACAATTTGCTTTGATGGATGACGCTGCTTCATCATCTCATAATGGTCAGGTATATGATAATTGTTCATCAATTAACTCCAGATGTTTCCATTTTGTTGACCTTGAAAGTAAGGTCTTGGCATATCAAGAGTATAATTTTGCTCTTATTAGTGATCTCAACCAATGCATTGAAGCAAATCGGATTTTAAAATCAAATGAAAAATTTTTTCAGGCAAAAATTGAATCTTTGAACAAACAGATGCATGAGATTGAGATCATTTTGCTTAACAAGCATGATGCAATAAATTCTTATCTCTATACCATCAATGAGATTAATAAGAAATTAGTCATTGTTGAGTGCGAACATGAGACTTTAAGTCGCAAGCTCATGAGTTATGAGATTTCTTCTTATATCATTGAGCACATGATCAGTGATGGGACTGATCTTAAAGGGAAGGGTAAAGAAGCAAAGTTCAACCATTTTCCTCCACCAGTCCTTAATTGTTTTGTCAATTCACCTAATGACAAAGAAATCAAAGATTTTCAAGTTAAAACTCCCTTGGTAATTGATACTATTGGAGTTTTTTCAAATGAGGATTCTTCAATCTCTGAAGAATCATTTGTGGAGGGAGTGGTTGAGGATTAGGTCTCTGACTATGAGGATGATTTGTCTTCGTCATCCCATGCTATTACTTTTAAGAATCAGACATCTTGTGTCAAAAAGGTTGACCCAATCCCATCTAAGGCAAATTTATTTCCTTTAACTTCAAAATTCTCCAAAGCCATAGGCTTTTTGAAGGCTTCACAAAAGGGTGAAGCAAGTGGGTCCAACAAGACTTTCAACACGACAAAGGGTTTGGGATTCAAACATGACAAAACGAAGTTAACTGTTTTACATAGAAAAAATGTTTCTAAATTTCAAAATAAACAATTTCAGACCAAAGCCGAACAATTTTCATCAAAGGATAGAAGAGTTTGTTTTGAATGCGGTTCACTGGGCATTTTGCTAGATCTTGCCCTCATTTGATTAGGCCACAGTTTACACCACATAGAAAAACAAATTAGTCTTTTGTTAACGAGCTCAAATCAGTTCATCACTTACCTCAAGTCAAACCAAAACACCCACTTCCCATCACGTCTCAGGATAGGGGTAAAAGGGTAATTGTTTATCAGAATTTACCCAAGATTGTTCCTGTCAAACAGTCCAAACCATCCTCTATTTATTTGAAAAATTCTTTCAGCACAAATACTATCTGGAAGGAAAAGTCTTCTGAGACTTCAGACTCAAACAATGAAAATTTTCACCTCTTTATGATAAAATAACTCAAGATGGATAAGGGATTGAGGTGAAGAATGTAGAATCATTGGGTCAACCCAAGACTGCAAAAGCTTGGTTTTCCAATTTCAACTAATGATTTGTGAATGTGCAGGTTGCCCATAATGCTGCTCTTAACATCACTTGGATCAATGTTATTGGGGCATCAATGGACATGACTGGAGACATATCCCTTCTTAACAATGTCAATCCAATCAAAGGATGATATGTGGCATTTGCAAGAGACAAAGGAGGGTTCATTACTGTAGAAGGAATTCTTTCTAATGGTCAAGTTTACTTTGACAATGTGAAGTATGTGAAGCAGCTGGAAAATAAACTTCTCTTAGTGTCACAAATCTGTGACAAGAAATACATAATTCTTTTTGATGAATCGAGCTGCTACATACTCAAGAAAGGCATTACAATTCCTAAAGATTGGATTTTAATGCCAGCTCCACGAAAGCAGAATCTGTATGTTCTCAATATGGCCACAGCTTCAACTACATCTTCTACAGCTTCATGTTTTATGTCTAAGGCTAAAGAAAAAGATTCTATCCTTTAGCATAAGAAGATGGGTCATTTGGGTCTACGCAAGATGATTGATTTGGTTCACAACAATCCGGTTGAAGGATTGAATTTAAAGCATTTCAAATTGTTTGTGGGACCTCTGAAACAACTTGGTTCCTTGCGGATTCTTCTCGATAGGCCCTCGAAAGATGCAAAATCCTATTCGTGGTTTTCCAATGGAAATCTATAAGCCCCATGGTAATCTGATGATTAGGAATCAACGTTTTGATCGAAATCAAACACCACGGGAATGAGAACGAACATGGAAGGAAAGGGGCGGCTCTGAAACCTAGGGAATTGACAAGGAATGAGCATAGATCTTAAATATTCTGTTTTTTCAGGTATTTATAGTGACTTGCAGATCGTACGAATGGGTCACACGAATCATCTGTCATATGAACCGCGGTCCACGAATCAGCCCCAGCCACACGAATGAATCAGCTATATGATTCATTCCTACGAACTAATCAATATCGTGATTCCTTCGCTTAACTGGACATTCGTTAAGCGTTCATTCGTGTGAATGAACTCATATTTAGGTTCATTCGTACGAATGGTCCTGTTTGAAAATATGAATGCCAGGATTTCGAATACACTGCCTATATATATGAGTGCCTTGGGAAACGTGCTAACCTTTGGCTGGGAGCATTCACTCTCAAGAACTCGAAGTGGGCAAGTTTGAGAATTGCAAGAAACGAGCTTTTGATCGACCAAACGAAGGGGGAAATGCACCGGACTCTACAGGAGTGATCATCTAGCATCAAGTAAGCATTCTAAACTAAGAAGTTAGGATTTTTATTCGAAAGGGAATTTATGCATAAAGCTCACACCTTTATGCATAAAGTCCAAAACTTGGTGGTTCCAGCGTGTTGGGAACCACATAAGAAACCTATAACTAGCTCCCCATGATCTTAGATGAATTTCTGAGATGGTTTATGGTGAAAAGATGAGTACATGAAAATATGCCTAGGGGAAATACTCGAAATCGTATTAAGCTTATAAGAAAATTTCGGGTATATCATTTCGAGCATGGGGAATTCGAGTACACTAGCATTTCGAGTACTAGTGACGGATCGAGTATCCTAATTTCGAGTACACATGGGAATTCGATTACTCTTCATGTATTCTGATTCGTGTACTCTGTTAATTCGAATACTCGTGGATTTCGTGTACATGATGTTTAATGAACTACAAGTGTTTCGAATAATAACCAAGTTCGAGAACCCGAACTCAGAAGGGGAGGCTAGTAGATTATGAGGACTTAGAATAAAATTTAAGTCTAAAAATGGAATGTAATGAGACAATGTACTGATGTAGGTTCTTAAGTCTTGGCTAAGGAGATCAGCTAAGGATATGAGAGTCTACTATCAGGTGAGTTCTAGATGCCCTATTTCACATTTAATGTTTTGGGGTGGCATAGATGCTTGTGTTATGTTACGATGTTATGTGCTTACGTATGATGATGAACGAATGATGATACACTATGATGACGTATATATGAATATGTGTTATGTATGATGAAATGTGCATGAGAATATGCTAAGTATGATGAATGCATGATAAATGAGTGATGAGGACCTAACGTATTAATGATTGTATGACATCATGTATTACGATTATAACTATGAAAATAGTTAATACAAGCCATAATGAGATCCTAGGTTGCTAGGATGAATGAATGATGTTGGAAAATAAGGACTGACGAAGCAAAACCACTATTCAAATAATCAAACTGAATAACTGTTGCAGGACATTAACTTCGGAAGACAAGCTTCAGAAGACAAGCTTCGGATAATAAAGACAAGCTTCGGACGACACTATCTGAAGACAAGCTTCGGACGACACTATCTGAAGACAAGCTTCGGAAGACACTATCTGAAGACAAGCTTCGGAAGACAATATCTGAAGACAAGCTTCGAAAGATAACATTACTTCAGAAGACTTTAGCCTCTACATAAGCTTCCGATGAATAGCTTCCGATGAAAGAATAATTGATTCCATAATCAGCTTCCTATGAATAACTTACGAAAGAATAACTCCTGAACATCAGTACAACTGTCTCAACCTCGAAAGACTTCAAGATCTTTGAAGATTCTAGTTTCTCTTGTTGACTTTGTACCTGTACCATTCTGATGTTTTAGTGTCTTTAAAAGTGTCATCAGTCTCAGCTGTTTGTCTTTTTATGTTTTGTCCTGTAACATTAAATGTCGAGGCTATTTATACCCCAACATCCCCTGAATGTAATTGAACACTTCTTGGAAAAATTCCTTGTGTTGCCTCTTTAGTTTTCTCTTTTCTCTCTCTTATAAGCAAGAAAACTAATCAATTAAAATAACTTCAAATCAAGTGCAAAATCCCAGAGGGAGCTAATACCAAAAGCTTTGACTAACTGTCTAAAGCCTCTGTTCCTGGTTAAACAGCCTTTCCTCGGGTCTCTGATTTTTCTACAATTTGTATCAGAGCCTTGTTCTTTAGTCTTGGTTTAACCATCAAATCTAAAATTCAAAGCTCTCTTATATCTTGGTGTTTAGTTTTCTGTGTTCAATTACTTTTCAAAATCTGCAGAAGTTTGATTTTTGTACTCTTTAGTGTTCAAAAAATCAATCAAACAAACTATCTTGAGTACTCATCACTTGTTGATTTACACATAACTATTTGTGAACACATGGCAGAAAAATTTACCTTGGACCCCCATAACACCAGTTCTGCCACAAAACCACCAATTTTGGTTAGGCATCAATATAATATTTGGCAGAGACGGATGTTACACTTCCTATCAAACAATCATACAGAATGTTGGAAGTCTGTCATGTTCGGACCTCATAAACCAACGGTCCTGGACACAGAGACTAGGTCCCAAAGGATCCTCGGAATTACACCGAAGAAGACTTTTAGAAATTGGAGCTTGATGCCAAGGCACATGCTCAGCTGGCTACGGCCCTTCTGAATGAAATATATTCGGGTCTTCTTCACCATGAGTCTGCTAAGGATTTATGGGATGCTGTGAAAGAGCAATTCGGTGGTACTGAGGATGTTGTAGCCAACACTAGAGAGATATTGGCTTAACAATATGAGACCTTCTGCCAACTAAATAATGATTCACTGACTCAGCAATTTGAAAGGTTCACCTCTCTCTTAAGTGAACTAAAATTGGCTGGTCAAGTGTACCATCCTGTCTCAGTTCTTAATCGATTTTTGAGATCTCTTCCTGAAAAATGGGAAACTTATTCTATAGTTATGAGATCTTCACCATATTTTGGCAAACTTTCACTTACCCAACTCCATGGTAAGTTGCTCACCTTTGAGCGGGAGATTGACTAGAAACGAAAACTAATAAAATCTGGTAAATCAACTGAAGAGTATGTTCAAGGGAACACAACTCTTCTTAGTCATAACTCTGTGATAAATGATCAGGGTTATGATGAACACATTGACATAACTACTGGCATCACCTCTTCATTTTCTCCTCGTGATGACCATTCTCTCCTTTCCGACCATCTGTGTTTTATCATGGACGATCTTCATCAAGTTCCAAGTGATGACTTGGAAGAGATGGACATTCTTCATCAACTGGCCCTCTTGAACATAAGAACTAACAAGTTTTACAAGAGAACAGTAAGAAAATTTCCTGGTATCCATGGAAAAACCAGGATTGGTCTAGATAAGGCTAAAGTCCAATGCTATAGGTGTCATGGCACTGGACATTTTGCCAGGGAATGCACCAATGCTCCAAATTCTAACTCTTCACCATATGTGACTTTTCCAAGCATACCTTCACACACTTCTTCAGCACCCTATTCTTCTTCCTCCTCCTCATCTTTTAAAAGGTCCAATCATCCTCAGGAATCAGCACACATTGTACAAAACTCAACTTCCACCAATGTATAATATGTACAAGCTGCCAATGGTAGCATGTACCGGCTCACTCCTACTCCACTCCAAGTTGTTGCAGCTCCTTCTTCACAAATAAATGCACCAGGCCATGCTGTCCAGTCTTCCTCTTCTAGTCAACCGGTTCTTTTCTCTCAAGAGTACATAGACTGGAGCAGCTTACCTAAAGATGTAGGATATGCCCTCATCGCTTCTGAACCAACAGAATTTGCTCTCATGGCTGTTGGTGAAAACTTCATTTCTTCTGATCAACCTGAAGCAGACACTTCCGATGCTCAGGTATCCTCTTCCACCTTAGAAAAACTATGTTCCGATGAATGCGTAGAGGCTTTTTCAAAAATAAAGAAAGCAAATATGCTGCTTCAAAAGCAAAATCAGGAGTTGGAACAACTACTAGATAATAAAACTTCTGAAGTGGAAAAATTAATAAAAATTAAAGACAACGAAATCTCCACTTTAAAAACTGAGAAAAATAACCTACAAGCATCATTTGACTTACAACAAGAAAATATGCTTGTAAAGATGAATTATCTCAAACTCAAGTGAGCTATGAAAAATGGGTTGAGTATTGCAAAGGATTCAGAATGCTTTTACAAAAGCAAGGTCACAGCAAAGCAAGATTCGGGATTGGGTATAACCACACTACTCAGCCAAAGGATTATACCCCAACCGATAATAATATGGAAGAAACCACTCTTGAATCTATTTCACCTACTTTTCTTCCTGATGAAATCCCCCCAATAACAAACACACCTCCTATGGTGTATCAGCCAAAATATTCGTCAAGGTTTGTATACCCCACCAACACAAATCTGAAAAGACTAGAAGAACCAATATTGAACTTGGTTCAATACAATAATTCTTCAGAACAAAATGAGATTGCTCTTGATATGAGCCCTACTCAAAGTTCAGAAGAAACAACACAACAGGGCCCCTCTTCTATTGTCAAGTCCACTCTTGATAAAGGAAAAGGGCCTATGGTTGATATTCAGTTTCCTCCTTCCTATCCTCATCCTCCTTACCCCATAATGAAGGTAAACGAACCTTTTATCCCAAATTATTCATCTGTTTCTCCTTCCTGCTTAAAATGTTTTAAGTACAACCATGCTACTGAAGATTGTAGAACAAAAACTCCTTTGGAGAAAGCTAGATTGAAAGCTGAACATCCCTCTTCATCCAAAGGGAACCTCCCTAATAAGTTGAAGAAGGTAAGGACAACAAGTAAACAATTTTCTAGGCCAAACCCTCATTCTTCATTCGTATCACCTCCTTCCTTGGCTGCGATTCCCAGACCTATCCTGGGAACACCACTTCCTTACTCCACGAGGAACCCAGTTTCTTACTCTCATAATGCTGGTAACACTTCTCCCGTGGATTCACAAATCAATATCTTACATCAGAATCAGCAATAGCTGTTACTAATGATGTAGAAGTTGATGAATGATACACAAAAAAATAAATAAAAAAAAATCCCATGTCTAACCTATTGTATTTGATCCTCATGTGCAGAAACCCTCTTCAAACCAAAATCATCTCTGGTATGTGGATAATGGAGGATCCAGGCACATGACAGGATGCAGATCCATTTTAAATAATTTCATTCCAAAGAATGGAGGATTTGTTTCCTTTGGAAATAATGTAAAGGGTTGGATAGTGGGGTCTGGTTCTGTCCTGAGTGGAAAATTGCCATTCAAAGATGTTAGCTTAGTTGAAAATCTCAAGTTTAATCTCTTGAGTGTTTCTCAACTAGCTGACAAGAATTTCTGTTCCTTTTTCACTAAGGATAGTTGCAAAATTCTATCTCCAGAAATAAATTCAAAAATAAAGATCTTAATTGATCAACATACTCTGCTAACGGCTAAAAGAAGTGGAAATGTCTATCTTGTAGATATGACCACTGATTCTCAAACATCTCCTCCTACATGTTTGATAGCCAAAGCATCATCTTCTGAAACTGATCTTTGGCACAGAAGACTCAGTCACCTTAATCACCAAACTCTTCATAAGTTTTCCACCCTTTCTTTAGTAAGAGGACTGCCTTCCAAAGAATTTCACTTTGAAGGTCAATATGAATCTTGCCTAAAGGGAAAGCAACCTAAAACTTCACATAAGTCTATTGAGGAATCCAAAACAACTAATTGTCTTAATCTGCTTCATATGGATCTATTTGGTCCAGTGAAGGTAGCCAGTTTGGCAAGAAAAAGATATTGTTTAGTTGTTGTGGATAACTACTCAAGATTTTGCTGGACCTTCTTCCTTTTCAGCAAGGACGAGACTTCTGATAAAATAATTGCTCTTATCACTCATCTTGAAAGACAATTTGGTCTCCTTGTCAATATTATAAGGAGTGATAATGGCACCGAGTTCAAGAATCATGTTCTTGATAAATTCTGTATCTCTAAAGGAATCCTTAGACAATATAGTGCTCCCAGAACACCTGCTCAGAATGGAGTTGTGGAAAGGAAGAACATGACACTAACTGAAGCTGCAAGAACCATGCTTACAGACTCAGGATTACCTTTATCCTTCTAGGCTGAGGCAGTAAACACTGATTGCTATGTCCTAAACAGAGTTCACATTGTAAAGAGACATAACAAAACTGCCTATGAAATCCTCTATAACATAAAGCCTCTCATTTCTTTCTTCAAAGTCTTTGGATGTCTATGTTTCATTTTGAACACAAAGGACTCTTTATCCAAGTTTGCTGCTAAAGTTGACTCTGGATATTTTGTTGGATACTCTCAGACTTCTAAGTCTTACGGAGCTTTCAATCTCAGGACCAAAATTATTGAGGAATCTATTGATGTCAAACTCAATGAATCAGCGTCAACTTCATCCTTCCCTTCTACCTCTGATGACCTCTTTGATCTTGAAAGCTTCACCTATATCTCTCTTATCTCCTCTTCTTCTCCTTCTTCAGAATCATGTCAAAATTCTGAAGATCTATCCTCTCTTGAGGAATGTTCTATCTCTAAATTCTTTACCTCCTTTCCCTCTTATCAAATAAATTCTCATGAAACAATTTCTCAAAACCAAGATAACCAAGCATCTACTCCTTCATCTCCAGCTTTGGACAATGTAACCATAGATATTCCTGAACATACTCATGCTTCTCCTTCTGAAAACTCTCTAGGCCCCATTGAAAACTCACCTTTTTCCGATGCAGCCTCCTCAAATAATTGTTTGGATATTATTCCTTTCAACAGAAATCATCCTCTAGAACAAATTTTAGGTGATTTAAATAAAGGAGTTCAAACTAGGAGCCAGATTTCCAACTTTTGCCTTTATGCTACCTTCTTATCCGAAATTGAGCCCTCTAAATATCAGGAGGCTCTTAAAGATAATAATTGGGTAAAGGCTATGCAAGACGAACTTCTACAGTTTAAAAAGGCAAAATGTTTGGACTCTCTGTCCCTTGCCAGATGGAAAATACCCCATCGGAACTAGATGGGTATTCAGAAACAAAACATATGATAGAGGCATTGTGATAAAAAAAATAAAGCCCGATTAGTGGTACAAGGTTATTGCCAAGAGGAAGGCATCGACTATGATGAAACCTTTACTCCTGTGGCAAGATTGGAAGCTATTAGACTCATCCTAGCATTTGCTATCTCCCATAACATAAAGGTATACCAAATGGACATAAAAAGTGCATTCCTATATGGGACAATAAAGGAGGAAGTCTATGTGTGTCAACCTCCAGGATTTGATGATTTTCATCATCCTGATTGGGTGTACAAACTAGACAAAGCACTTTATGGTCTGAAACAAGCACCCAGAGCATGGTATGATACACTTTCTCAGTTTCTTCTCTCTAATAAAATTTCTCGGGGAACCATTGATAAGACCTTGTCATCAAAAGGGTAGACAAGGAACTTTTGCTGGTCCAAATCTATGTCGATGACATCATTTTTGGATCAACAAAACCTTCCCTATGTGAACAATTCTCTAAATTAATGTCCTCTAAGTTTGAAATGAGTGCTTTAAGTGAACTAAAAACATTTTCAGGACTCCAAGTCAAACAAACCCCAAATAGGACTTTCATTCATCAATCTAAATATGTAAAAGATCTTCTAAACAAATTCGATATGAATGATTGCAAAATAATTTCTACCCGTATGGCAACAAGTCCAGGAATATGTCCGGACGAAAATGGTGAACCTGTAGATCAAACTCTTTACAGGTGCATGATTGGATCTCTGATGTATCTTACTGCATCAAGGCCATACATTATGTATGCAACATATGTTTGTACAAGATACCAGTCTGCCCCCAAACAATACCATCTTTATTTTGTGAAGAGGATACTCAGATATCTCAAAGGTACTCCTGTGCAAAGTATTTGGTATCCTGCTAATCAAAATTGTAAGCTTGTTGGTTTTTCAGACAGTGATTATGCTGAATGCTCGCTCACCAGAAAGTCTACTTCAAGAGGATGTCAGTTCTTTGTAGGTTGCTTAGTGTCATGGCAGAGCAAGAAGCAAACGTCTGTGTCAAATTCAACTGCTAAAGCTGAGTATATTGCAGCAGCCCATTGCATTGCCCAAATTCTTTGGCTGCAATACCAACTGCTAGATTTTGGAATAACTGAATTAAAGACACCTCTGCTAATAGACAGTGAAGCTGCCAAAAACATAAGAAAGAATCCTGTCTACCATGCTAAAACCAAACACATTGAAATAAGGCATCACTTCAATAGAGACTGTTTTGAAAAGGGACAAATTGTTCCAGAACATGTCTCTACAAGTGACCAAATAGCTGACATATTTACCAAGCCCTTGGACTCCTTGGACTCCTCAACCTTCTCTAAGTTTGTGGCCAAATTGGGAAAGATAAATATGAGTTAATAAATATGGTTAAGAATATGTTTATTGAACTTCTTATACGTACATATAAAAGGATAATTTTCATAAATTGTCCTAACAATGGATATTTGATAAACCACTGCTAAAGAAATCTTGGTCTCTTTCAGTGGTTATCTCACCACACGGATAGGATCAGTGGTAATGTTGTCACTGCTTCATATCTATCCAATGTTAAAACATTCCATTGTTACAATCTAAAACCATTTGTGGTTTCTCCTCCTTCCGATGATCCTTTTCCTTCCGAAAAACTCTAAGCTGGTCACTCGATTTGCTTCCGAGGATAAGGTTCTTCCGATATGAAAACAAATCCTTGAGTCTTGCACCTGATGTGACCGTTGTCAATCTCTTTGCAAGATCCGATTCTCAATGCTGACTCCCACGGCTCGAGAAAATATTTTCTTTCGTCAAATGACCACTAATCTTATTTAAATCAGTATTTACCATCTTAAGTTCTCAAAGTTTTCTGACCATTAATCTAAAGAAGCATTCTTGATCTTCTGCTTGACAAGAAATCCTTCATCACCTTCAGATGTTCTAAGTACTGCTTATGGTTACGGATAATCGCTTGTCAGGAATGTCACCTAGCACGAAGCACTTACACTGATTTTATCTAAGCTTAAAGCTCATGATAATGGTGTAACGGCTTCGGACCAGGCTTCATTCCTTACAAAGCTTCGTCTGTACTTCAAGGTGTGCATGAACATATCTTCTTATCATTAAACTCCAAGGTGTGTAAACGTTAAACTTTCTTTTCTTCTCTAACTGCTCTGTGATCATGGTCTCTAAAATAATCCTGAAGTTTTCGACTTTCTCATTTATTCTTCATACTGATTTTGTTAAATGTGATTATGAGGTTAACCTGAAAAACAGGACTGTGCATAAATATTTCTTCTACTCTAAGTATACGTTCCTGTATCACATGTTTTTACCGTGTCTTTCTCAATAGGTCAACTTATCTTTGATCATCTGGTGCATCACCAGAAATGTCCCAAGTCCCTGTTGTATTCTAGGTGTGTAATGGCTTGCATATTTGCTGACAGTAATAAGGTTTGTCACATTGCTCCTCTTAGTACTATGAAGGGCATTGGCAAACAGACGGATGACACTGAGAAAACACCCACCCTCAGTGAACCCACATCCACCTCTTATTCCACACCTATACAGGTACCGGCCAAAAGAAAAGCTTTTACCAAAACCTTCAAGCCTGAGAAGCCCAAAAAGTCTGTTTAGGAAGATGAGGTCCCTGAACATGTCTGTGTTCCTACTGAACACTTGGATACATCTGTTCCATCCTCACAGATGAATCAAGAATCTCTTCCTCATCTAGCTCCTCATTAATCCTCTTAACAGGATGATGTTGTATTCCAAAAGGAACCTTTACTAACCACTGAAATGTCACTTGACACTCAGATGGCGGTCCTCTCTCCCAAGGACATCTCTGCTCTTTCTCCACAAAAAGCTCCCCACTTTCTTTAATCAATCTCTTACCCATGGACAAGAGGATGAGATCCGGATGTCAAGTCCATCTAGACTTCTTGATCATATATCTGGAGCATCCATCTCACATGAAAATCCAATGGACTCTCATTTGAATGGATCAAGCAATAAGACTCCTGGTATGGCAACAGCCTATGAAGTTCTTGAAACTAAGGCTGGAAATTCCCGGAACCAAGAAAAAGGGGTTCATGACATTTATGAGATGGACTCAGGTCATGAAAAAACTGACTCTCAAGTCAGGGATTCGGATGACATCCGTAACAAGATGGACGAATCAGTTCTTAAAATAAAGGAATTGACGGATTCCACTTCTCATATTCTGGTTGATGTGACCAAACTCACTATGTTAGTCACAACAATCTTGAATAACAAAAGTCCTGCAATCCAAATCCATCCCAATTCAAGCACCTTCATTTGAAGGTATCCCAAACCTTCCAACCACTTTCACTACTCCCACCTTTCTACCACTTCTTTTCAGAAGTATCAAGCCCACTTCTTATTGCCTCTCTAACTACCCTGCTTCGCTCTCTGATTCAAGGTCTAGGCTGATAAAGCCAAAAAGAGGGAGAATAAATAAACCATTCTCAAAAGAAGCTGAAGCTTAAATAAACACTGGAGCATCTGCTGCATCAAGGCAATCTACCTCAGCTTTCCTCTAACGACATACCAACTCTAAATAAACTATAACCGGTTTAGTCCAAACTCACAAATAAAGAATGCTCACCTGCCTCTCAAACCGCACTTGAACCATTCTCATGTACCTTCTCCGACAGAGTTTGATGTTCTAGAAATTGGTTGGGTCTTAAAGCTAAGTGGTTTTGGCTTCATCAGTCCAGAGGGAGATTGTTGGAAAATAAGGACTGACAAAGCAAAACCACTATTCAAATAATCAAACTGAATAACTGTTGCAGGACATTAACTTCGGAAGACAAGCTTCAGAAGACAAGCTTCAGAAGACAAGCTTCAGAAGACAAGCTTCGGAAGTCTATCTGAAGACAAGCTTCGGAAGACACTATCTGAAGACAAGCTTCGGAAGACAATATCTGAAGACAAGCTTCGAAATACACTATCGGAAGACACTATCGGAAGATTAGCTTCGGAAGACAATATCTGAAGACAAGCTTCGGAAGATAAGATTACTTCGAAAGACTTTAGCCTCTACATAAGCTTCTGATGAAAGAATAACTGATTCCATAATCAGCTTCCTATGAATAACTTCCGAAAGAATAACTCCTGAACATCAGTACAACTGTCTCAATCTCGGAAGACTTCAAGATCTTTGAAGATTCTGGTTTCTCTTGTTGACTTTGTACATGTACCATTGTGATGTTTCAGTGTCTGTAAAAGTGTCATCAGTCTCAACTGTTTGTCTTTTTATGTTTTGTCCTGTATAATTAAATGTCGGGGCTGTTTATACCCCCAACATCCCCTGAATGTAATTGAACACTTTTTGGAAAAATTCCTTGTGTTGCCTTCTTAGTTTTCTCTTTTCTCTCTCTTATAAGCAAGAAAACTAAACAATTAAAATAACTTAAAATCAAGTGCAAAATCCCAGAGGGAGCTAATACCAAAAGCTTTGACTAAGTGTCTGAAGCCTTTGTTCCTAGTTAAACAACCTTTCCTCGGGTCTCTGATTTTTCTACAAATGATATATGATGAATAATGCTAGCATGATATGAAAATATGATGCCTGAATGTATGATTGACGAAGATGTAGCATTACATGCATATGATACCCATGATGTATGTCAAGATGAAATGATGCTTGCATGCTATACACGTGATGATAGAATGTTATGATGAATTCCTAAGCGGTTAGGAAAATATGAGAGGATGATATATTAGCATGACATGTTACAATGCTATGATGATTATGTTGAATGATTCTATGGTACTAGTTTATCATGTATGATGAATGAGTGATGTACCTATATGTGCTATAGAATATGTACGAATAACAATGCTCCGGTACTTGTACTGAGTAAGTATGAATGATGACCTGGTTATATCAGGATATGAACAGCCGATCGAGCTATAAACATGGAGTCGACCGGACTATAAACATGAGAGTCGATCGGACTATAAACATGGATCAGATCCGGCTATTAACATGGAGTCGACCAGACTATAAACATGAGAGTCGATCGGACTATAAACATGGAGCCGATCGGGCTATAAACATGGAGCCGATCGGGCTATAAACATGGAGTCGACCGGACTATAAACATGAGAGTCGATCGGACAATAAACATGGAGCCGATTGGGCTATAAACATGGAGTCGACCGGACTATAAACATAAGAGTCGATCGGACTATAAACACGGAGCCGATCGGGCTATGAACATGGTAAGAGTCGATCAGACTATAAACATGGAGCCTTATGCCGGCATAAGCCCGCTGCTCATGTTAATGACAGTGGTTATGACGATGATGATGGTTATATGGTTACGAAATTGAAAATGGTTATTTGCTAGGGTTTATGTGTATGAAATGATGTTTTCATGTTAAAAATGTTTAACTCACTAAACGGTTATGATGTTTTATGAAAAGTAGATATCACCAGCGTAAGCTGACTTGATTTAGCATGTGTGTCAGGTTGATGAGAATACAAGAGGACATGATGCAGCCGTCGCATAAAGTCAGACGATCTGGTGGTTTTGGAAATTAGATATGATTATGATACAGACACTTTATTGTATTCTGTTTATCAATCTATGTTTACATTTCCGCTGCATGATTATGAAAGTTTTTAGTTTAAGAGCTATGTGATATGATGAAAACCAACTTCTGTGGGGTCGCCCGGTTTCGGGGCCTCACAATATAGCAGTGGAGGCTGCAACAGATACAGATTATGTCCTCCTCTGTAATAAAAATCTAGCCCTCCTCCTCTTGGTGGCTGGTGGTGAAGATGTCTGGGTAGCACTAGCGATGGAGTTACCAGGAGGTGGAGGAATATCAAATTCTGGAATGAAAGAGGGATCCTCAATCTCCTCAGCACTTGAGACGTGTTCCCTTGGCCTCTTCCTGGTCTTCACAAGCTGTGATCCGAAAAAAGTAGAGACAAACTCATCTTCAGTCTTGCAGAGTCTGTGTCATCTGTGGCAACATCAGCTCCACCTACAGTATTCTCCATGTCAGTGCTCTGGTCTTCCTCCTCCTCATCACCTGATGTACGCGCACGGATTTCAACTGAAGCAGAAACAGTGGCCGTAGAAGCTAAAGTAGTATCCACTCCTTGATGTTCATCACCAGCACCATCAACATCACCAGTCTCACCAACCTCACTAGCATCTCTACCAACACCATCACCATCATTTCCAGCACCACCATCACCAACACCACCCACATCTCCATCATCACCATTTACCTGAGGGACAATCATGTCCTCAATATCAGAACCAGAATGATCGTATCTCCATCTCCTCCTGGCAGGTGCCATATACTCAGGATTGATGAGATGGCCGAAGAGACGATGATCTGCAAGCCTGACATCCTTTTGCCTGTAAGTCTTGACACGGTTGAGCGTAGTATCAGTCATATGCTCCAACCAGATGATGTATGCATTTATCTTTGTAAGATTAGGCAACTACGTATCAAAGATCATTTGGAGGAACCGAGGATACATGAGATACTTCTTGTCTCCTTTTGAGCTAACATTCTCGTTCATGTGCGTGAAGACCATCTCAGAAAAGTTGAAGGGAATGTTAAGAATCAAAGCAACAAAGGCAGACTGTAATGCCTCTCTCAGCTCATAGAAACCACCCCGTCTTGATCCCAGGCAGTGTAGAAGCACATGGCATAAATACTTGAACTGCGGAATGAGATAATCTTTGTTCAGCACTCCAACAGTAAGATCCTCTGCATACTTGCACCGCAAGAAGCGACCTCATACAAGGTGCTTGTCCAACAGAACAGGTTGATCTGGCATATCCTAAAACCCGTAAATCCTCCGTATATGCTCGGCATAGACAACAACATCCCTTCCTCCAACAACTCCCCGAATAACTGTAGGCTCCACAGAGCAGTCGATATCAGCTGACTCCCAGAATGATCTCTGATGTGAAAAATACGGAATATGCATAGAAGATATCACGGTGAAAATCAGAGAGCGTCTCAGAAAAGTGATGATCTCTGTAAAGTGTGCTACATTCTTCGTGGACAAGTCAAGATATGCGCAGATGTTATACTTCGGAAACGCTCTTAGATCAGCCATTTTGAAACTGTAAAGAAACGATTTGTGTTTAGAAGAAATCAGTATCACGACTAAAGATGAAACGATGGGGCAAAACTCTCGAAAGCACGAATGGAGTCACAAACTTCATTTCTTTGACAAATAAGTGAACATCCATATCTTCTGACTGAGTTACCCATTCTAGTCAACTATTAAA
The DNA here is from genome assembly GCA_009363875.1 of Mikania micrantha. NCBI lineage: Eukaryota > Viridiplantae > Streptophyta > Magnoliopsida > Asterales > Asteraceae > Mikania > Mikania micrantha. The sequence continues at coordinate 57,390,301 of CM018693.1, forward strand.
AGTCAAAACCAGTTTATAACTCATCTCTGCATATCTTAATACCTGAGATCCGAAATTCCATAAGGTTCCAAGTTATTATATTTTTTCATTTTTCTTTTAATAACATTCTCAAGTTCAATACATTCTCATGGACGGCTTCAGCTCTTTACAAAGCAATATGGCACGTGTCAAAACTGTATAAACTGAGATTTTTGTTCTATCCAAATGGATGGCTTCAACTAGGCTGCAACCCAGTATTTGGCACATATACGGAAACAAAATTATTTTTACTTTTGTATTTTTGTAGCTTATCCTATCTGAATGGACGGCTTCAGCTAGGCTGTAACCCATCAATATGGCACGTGTACAGAGTCGGACTTACTTTTATTTTCATATGATTCATTCATTTTTATCTGAATGGACGGCTTCAGCTAGGCTGAGAACTTACAATATGGCATGTGTACGGACTTGAACTCATGAATCTTTGGAAACCTCATAAGATCCTATGATACCGGGTGTATGCCTAATTTGAGTTATACCCTATTTATCCCTTAGGTTAGTCTTCTAGAGTAGATCCCACATATCAGCCATTTTGAACAATCACCAATTGTCTAGAAACTTGTAACACAGGCCTATCAGTACATCATACCATAACACCTATGTATTTTCATTTTATACACTCAATTTTGCTTCAAAAAGTATGACTGATTAACACATCAGTTTCCAACTAAGATTTTCTCATTTTTCACAATTTTTAAATGTTTTTAGTTTTTCATTTAAATACTTTGTTTCTCCTTAAAAACCTAAAACTGAAAATGTTTTTGGGTTTTTGAATAAGAAAAAGAAATTTTGTACATACACTAGAAACTAAAAACAAAGAAAATGATCATTTGTTTGATTCAGAAGAAGGAGTAAGTTTAGTTTTCTAGAACAGATATAGAAATCTGGGTTTATCAAAAGCGTTAGTATAAAGATCGGCTTTCTGGTTATCGGTGTGAATCTTAACAACATCGATTAATTTCTTTTCAAAACAATCACGTATGAAGTGATATTTAATGTCGATGTGTTTTGTTTTTGAGTGCTGGATACGATTTTTAGTGACAGCAATGGCAGCAGTGTTATCAACAAAGATAGGAGTGTTAGAAAAATTTAACCCATAGTGCCTGAGCTATTGCGGAATCCAGATGATTTAAGAGCAACAACTTGCAGCTGCAATGTATTCTGCTTCACACGTTGAAGTAGACACCGAAGTCTACTTCTTGCACTGCGAGGTAACTAGGCGTTTCAAATAATTGAAACCCCGCAGATGTTGATTTGAAATCTCTCTTGCATCCACCATATTTCGAGTAACTGTAAGCAGTCAGTTCAAAATTATCATCATTAGGATACCGTAAGCCTAAATCCAGGGCACCCTTCAGATAACACAAAATCCTTTTCACAGCAATGAGATGAGAAACTATTTGCTTTGATTGATAGCGTGCACACAAAAAAGTAGCGAACATGATGTCTGGCCGAGAAGCGGTGAGATACATAAGAGATCCGATCATTCCCCAATACAGACTGGCATCAATTAACTCCCCCATTTCATCTCGAGTAATCCTGTGATTAACAACTAGTGGGGTACCAGTAGGTTTTGCATCTAACATACTAAACCGGCTCAGAATGTCACCAAAATACTTGGTATGATGAATAAAGATCCCTGCCTCAGACTGATCCACCTATAATCCAAGAAAAAATTTCATTTCTCCCATGGAGCTCATCTCAAAATTGCCCTTCATAACTTTTTCAAAATCTTTGCACAAAACATCATTTGTGGATCCAAATATGATATCATCCACATATACATGCACCAAGAGCAAATCCATATCCTTCTCCTTAATGAACAACCTGCAGTCAATACCACGCTTGCGGAGCTTGGTGCAATCCATATAAAACCTTTTATAGCTTGTAGACTTGGTCACAATGTAATGGATCTTCAAACCCGGGAGGTTGATTGACATACACAACTTCATTTATCACACCATGAAGGAATGCACTCTTAACATCCATGTGATAAACTTTGAACTTCTTGTATGATGCATAAGCTAGGAAAATTTGGATTGCTTTAAGACGAGCAACCAGTGCAAACACTTCATTGTAGTCAATCCCTTCAATTTGTCTAAAACCTTGCACCACGAGACGTGCTTTGTTTCTGACCACAATGCCATGATCATCACATTTGCAGCGTAGAACCCATCTGGTGTCAATAACTTTAGCACCCTTATGTTTTTCAACAAGCTTCAAAACTCCAAGCTTCTTAAACTACAGAAACTCTTTCTGCATTACATTTACCCATGATTCTTCTTTCAATGCTTCAGTGATGGTTCTAGGTTCAACATGGGAGATAAAACATGAATGGGAATAAAAGTTTACATCTGCAAAGTCAAGTATGTCAGCAAGACCACCTGAAGATAACTGGTTTCTAGTCTTCACTCCATCATTCAGATCTCCAATAATATTCCTCTGAGGACGTATGGCGTTAATTCTACCCACTGGATGAGCAGGAACAACAACTTCTGGATCAAGATTATTAAGATTAAGATCCTCAAAAGTTGGTACAATATTTTCAACATCTGGTTCTAGAACATCTGGATGAGAGTGGTGATCATCTGAGGTTGAACTGCCATCATGTGTCTACATTAGAATTAGAACTAATGAAGGTTGCAATGGTTCATCAGGTGCATTTTGTACATCGTACATCATTTGAACATCAACATCTTCATCAAAGTACATGGGAGGCATATTGAATGAGTCAAAAAGGTCAGAATAATTGAACATCCAGTCTTGACCCTTTCTAGGTGATGGCATTGTGTATCTCTGAACATCCACATGGTACCACTCCTCCACATTGCAAGTTGATCTGTTGTATACTCTTTTATTATGAGTGCTATACCCAAGAAAATAACCTTCTCCCACCTTCTCATTGAAGTTTTCTTGCTCATGTTTCTTAATCATTGTGCATGGAGCACCAAACGGTTCAAGTCTCCCCAGGTCTCTTGACAATCAACACCCGGTTCAAAGAATAACAAGCATTAGCTATTGCTTCATTCAAAACTGAACCGGAAGAGATGAATCAACAAGCACAGTCCGAGCAGACTTAATTGACGTTCTGTTCTTTCGCTCAGCAACACCATTCATTTATGGGACATGTGGAGCACTAAATTGTTGGACAATTTCACGTTCATTACAGAAAGTCTTCATATTATGATTCTTGGATTCTATCCCGTTCTCTATTTTGAGAATTCTAACCTTGAGCTTATAAAGTGATTCAAGCCTGATAACAAGAACCTGAATACACTCGAACGTTTCAGATTTCTCCTTCATAAAGAATACCCACGAGTATTTGGAGTACTCATCAGTGATGACTAAGCAATATTGATCTCCAGCGGTGCTCTTGTGTTTGACCGGACCGAACATATCCATATGAAAAAGCTCAAGCGGAACAGTAATTGAGTGATACTTTTTGAGCTTATGAGACTGCTTGGTTTGCTTTCCCTTATTGCAAGAGACGCAGACATCAGATAGTTTGAAATTCTTTAAACTCACTCCTTCAACCAGATTGTTGTGAACCAAATGATTCATCTTGCGCAGACTCAAATGATCCATCTTCTTATGCCAAAGGATTGAATCTTTTTCTATTGCCTTAGACATAAAACATGAAGTTGTAGAAGATGTAGTTGAAGCTGTGGCCATGTTAAGAACATAAAAATCCTGCTTTCTAGAAGCTGACATCAAAATCCAGTCTTTAGGAATGGTGATACCTTGCTTGAGAATGTCACAGCTAGAATCATCAAAAAGAACTTTGTACTTCTTGTCACATATTTGTGACACATAGAGAAGATTGTTCTCCAGTTGCTTCACATACCGTACTTTTTCAAATGAAACTTGACCATTTGAAAGAATTCCTTCTGCTGTAATATAACCACCTTTGTCAACAGCAAAGGCTACATATCCTCCTCTAATTGGATTGACATTCGTAAGAAGAGATAGGTCTCCAGTCATGTGCCTTGATGCCCCACTATCAACAATCCAAGTGTTGTTAAGAGCAGCATTTAGGGCAACCAGCACATACACAAATCATTAGTTGAAATTGGGAACCCAAGTGTTTACAGTCTTGGGTTTACCCAATGAGTCTAGGATTTTCACTTCAATCCATTGTCCATCTAGTCATTTTATCTAGAGAATTTAAAGAATTGTTAGTGTTTGAAGCTGAAGTCTCAGAAGACTTAGCCTTACAGATGATATTTTTATTTAAATAGTTTTTAAAATAGACCAAAGATGGCTTCTATTGTTTGACTGGAACAATCTTGGTGATATCTTGATTAACCATTACCCTTGTACCTTTATCCTAAGACTTGATGGGAGGTGGGTGTTTGGGTTTGACTTAAGGTAAGTGATGAACAAATTTGACCTCCTTAACAACAGACTGATTTGTTTTCCTATATGGTGCAAACTGTGCTCCAACCAACTTAGGACAATATCTATCAAAGTGTCCTAATCTACCACATTCAAAGCAAGCTCGTTTATCTTTAGAAAAGAACTGTTTGGTTTTATTCTGAAACTATTTGTTTGGAACTTTAGAAACATGGTTTCTATGAAAATTAGTTGATTTTGCCTTATCATGTTTGAAACCCAAACCCTTTGTCCTATTAAAAACAAAATTGTTAGTCTTGTTGGACCCACTTGCTTCACCTTCTTGTGAAGCCTTCACAAAGTCAATTGCTTTGGAGAATTTTGAAGACAAATTTGTCTTAGTTGCGATTGGGCCAACCTTTTTGACACACGATGTCGGATTCATAACAATGGACATATGAGATGAAGAATCAGAATCATCCTCAGAATCAGATACCCGATCCTCAACCATTTCCTCCACAAATGATTCTTCAGACAATGAAGAATTCTTATCTGAAATGACTCCAATATGATCAATTACTAATGGAGTTTTAACTTGAAAATCCTTAATTTCTTTGTCATTTAGTGAGTTTATAAAACAATTTAGAACCCGTGGAGGACAGTGGTTGTACTTTCTCTCTTTACCCTTTCCTTACAGATCAGTCCCATCACTGATCATGTGCTCAATGATATATGAAGCACTTTCATAGCTCTTGAGCTTTTGAGTCAAAGTATCATAGTCACATTCGACTATGGCTAGCTTCTTCTTTGTCTCATTAATGATGTTGAGATAGGAAGTGATAGCATCTTGCTTATTAAGCACAGCGATCTCAGCCTCATGTAATTGCATGTTTAATAAATCAATTTTAGCTTAAAAATCATTTTCATTTGATTTTAAAACACGATTTGCCTCAATACATTGGTTGAGATCATTTATAAGGTCTACATTACGCTCCTGATAAGCCAATACCTTACTTTCTAGGTCAACACAATGAAAACATCTGGAATTAGCTGATGAAAATTCATCATATGCCTGACCAGTCTGAGATGAAGCAGCAGTATTCACCATCAAAGCAAATTGTGCAGCATGTTGATCTTCAGAATCAGTATCCATCTCTACTTGAGTTTCTAAATCTGAGGTGCTTTCATACTCTGATCCTGATGATTCATCCAACCTAGTCATCATTTCTTCTGAATCACTTTCAGCACTAGATTCACCAACTTCCTTGATCTGTGCAACATAGGCTTTCTCATCAGCTCCCTTATCAGATTGAATCTGAAATCCCCGCTCTCCCCTTCATCATTCTGAACCATTAGGGCCTTGTTTGCATTTGAAGAACTAGCATGAGTAGGAGTCTCAATTGGTACTCATCTTCTTTCTAGGTTTGCAGCAGACGATCTTTGGTTCCGGAAGGGATTCTTCTTCCCCATCTTCTTTGGTTTGTTGCATTTCCTGGTGTAACATTAGTTCCAGAAACGTAACCGGAACAGTGATCTACATGTTACCGTTCTAGATCGTTGAACGAATTGGTCTTGTGGCATATAGACTGAGATTACCAGATGAACTCAGTGGTGTGCATGACGTGTTTCACGTCTCAAACTTAAAGAAATGCTTTGCTGACGAATCACTCGTCATACCAATCGAAGAAATTCAAGTGGACGAGCAATTACATTTCATTGAAGAACATTTTGAGATTATGGATCGCAAAGTTAAACAACTAAGGCGAAGCCGTATTCCAATTGTCAAGGTTCGATGGAATTCAAAGCGCGGACCCAAGTTTACGTGGAAACGCGGTGAAAACATGAAATTCACGTATCCCCCTTTGTTTGCAGAAGAAGCCGTACCTGATAACGATTCTTAAATTCCGGGACGAATTTTTTTAACAAGGGGAGACTGTAACATCAGTGCCGGAAACGTAGCCAGAAGAGTGATCTACACAGTAACATGCACAGTAAATCAGGTACAAATTTCAGGTTTTATCTATATATCATTATCATTGATGCTTATCATAGAACCATTTGACAATCATTGCAGAAACGTAACTCATAACAATGGTTCAACAGTAAGATATTAATCTGACGACACAGAACCATCATGAGATTGTTAGTTAGGATATTATTATGTATAAACGTATGTGAGGATTTATAGAACAAAACAACAACGGATGTCGTTACGTGAATGCTAAATCGACGGATTAATCGTATAGGTGACGATCTGTACGAATACATCTGAAAGTTTAACATTCTGAATGATGCCCAATAATTAGAAAATCGTACCGAAAAGTATAGTTATCGTCGTATTCGTACGGGTGACGATTCGAACGAATACGCGTGACGACTTTATGATTCGATTTAAACTGTAAATTTAATATTTTCAAAAATTTAAAAATAAACTGAAGATATTTAATTAATTTACTAGGAATTACCACATAAAATAAATTTACAAATTCTACTTTTAAAACCGTGATGTCTCGTTACGAAAACAAAAGGAAACCGACGCCTTTACGCGAAACCAAGCAAAACCGAACGTGACCGAACACACCGGGTATCTTGAAAGGCTTTAATGTGCCATTTAATGTCATAACTCCACCCACCTACCAGCCATCACCACCCATTTTCGTTCACCCCCTCTCTCCACTTTCTCTCTCTAGAACCAAACACTGGAACTCACATTTCTTCACCAAATCGAGCCCTCTTGGTGTCAAAACGACACAACAACATGTAGATCACGAAAGTGCAAACGATCTGAGCTTTGAACCATCAAAATCGTGGGAAAAACGAGTTTGAAATCATGGTTTTAGGGTTTTCAAAACCCTCTTGTTCAAACCACACTAAAACCGGTTCTACCCCACCTAACCTTAGGTAAACTATACGAAACCAGCATAGGATGTGTTAGGAACATGCTAAACAGCATGGGCTAGTTCTCTAGCTTGCAAAAATGGGGGCTGCCCCTTGCTGAGGTTCAAACTACCAAATGGGGCCACCTGCGGCCGGCCGAATGACCACAGACCGTGTGGAACGACCCCAAGGCCGACAGAACCCACAGCCGACTAGCTTTAGCCGAATGGAGCCTTTCGCCTGGTGCCTTTTCTTTCGGGCACAACCTATTCGCATGCTGCCATATTCGGTCCGCCAACCCTCCATTCGCAAGGCATCACCATCATTCGGCCAAACTTTCTTTCATTCGCATGACCATTATGATCCAGCCGAATCACTACATTCAGTGTCTGTAATAATGTCAGCTATTTGTCTTATTATTTCTTGTCTTGTATTGCAGAATGTTGGGTATTTAAGTCCCAACATTAGATGGCCTCCTATTCGGTCGCAACACACTTTCGCGTACCATGTTATACGGTCACTATCATTTGCCCACCCTAGTTCATTCGTACAAGTAGATCCTATAATCGACAGATTACATGGAATTGGCTACGTGATCTCATGCATGGGAATGCATACGAGAGGGGTGCATGCATGGGAAGGATTACTAGGGTTTTATTAAGGGATTAATTGGTTGCTAAACATTAATGCAAATGTCCAACACTAAAGTATCCTAAATTACAATGATTTGTAAACATGGACTTGTGTACTCCATTAGGGTTTTCAAGTGAAGGTAACCGATTTGTAAATCCCCTATGCTAGGGATTGATAACACCAACTTTTCTAAACCAAGGTTGAACTACCACATGAATGTTTGGACATCCTTTGAGCTTAACACATTTGGATTTCAATAAACTAGATCCTGATTGAATTGACAAGGAATCAAGAACTCAATCTAAGTAACTAGGTGGTAATCACAGGGTTAACACTAAATACTTAGAAATTCTACACAAAAAGCATAACGAAGTTAGATCATTCAATTGACCCTTCTAAGCAAGTTATACACAAGAGTTGATCAAAGAACCATGGGGACACAAAGATCTAACAACGGACTTAGAGTTAATCGAGTGATATTAACTCGAGTCTAACACTTTAACTTATAATCTTTTTAAATTGACTTATGCTTTATTAAAAGGTAAATGATTTATCAGATTCTTACTTAAAAAGTTTAAAATAAATTAAATGATTTCTAACTAAAGGATTTAACTTAAAAAGCATTTAATAATGATGTTAAATTAAAAAGAATTATGAATGTACTTAACATAAACCTTACATAACTAAGGTTTAATAATGATGATTCACGGGATAAGGGTTATAACGGGTAGTGCATTTAGAATAGTTAGAGAGACATAGAAACACACTAGTAACATAGGACACATAATTGCACACCGAGACCAAAACCCTAGATACGCCTATTCTAAATACTTATAGTATTCGAATCTTCTTAAAACAACTCAGGTATTGAGGATACTTAAGCTACAATTAACGAGGGGGCATTATCTGTTGTGATTCAATTCTTGCCAACACAGGTGAGTTCATTGCCCCTTTTTCTAAACATTTTGTTTTACAAACGCGGGGCTGAAAAGCATGCGTAAATTATATTCCTTGGATTATATTTACTTAAATGCTTTTACTTAATATATGTTTTACATGTATAAATGTTATCGTAGATTCTGTCTGGGTATACCAATTACAGGGTTTTAAAATGAGTATCTATTCATTATGAATAGGTGATTAATCTAAACCAAAGAACTATTTTCAAAGATCCATTTTCAAAGAACTAGAGATCTAAAACAAAGAACTATTTTCAAAGATCTAATTTCAAAGAACTAATGGTCTAATCAAAGAACTATTTTCAATGGCGTGTTGTCAAAGAACTAACGATCTATTTCAACGAACTATGTACAAAGAACTATTTTCAAGGGTCTGTCTGGGGAATATCAAAGATAGCATGTGCCAATCTCAGTTTTGAAAGATGTCCTAGCTAGACTGATCGAATATGAGACGCCTGTTTGATGATATTTACAGCATTCCCTAACCAGTTTTGAGGAACATCTGGGAAATACTCAAAGATAACATGTGCCAAAGAACTAAAGAACTATACGAGCCACAGACGATCTAAAGAACTATAAAATCTTGTATATCAAAAGATGTCCTAGCTAGACTAATTGATTATAGGTCGCATGTCCTAACTCGAGTTGATAAGGCCCAATCATTAGGTATTTGATTTTATTTAAATGTTTACTTATTTGTGTGATTAAGCATTAAATGATATGTTTCTAAAATTGTTATGGTTGATCATGATTGCGTGATGAACATAAGGAATTAACAGAAATTCTATTTTTTGCAACTGCAAGAACTAAGAACTAAAGAACTTATGTGTCAAACGTGTGGAAAGGAACACTTAATTATCATTAACAACAATATCCTATGTGGTTCGGTATGTGGTGGGATGTCGGCTGGGGGCTTGTCCCCCTACGTATGCCCTATATATAAGCATATTTTACTGGATAGTATAGGTGGTTGTTAGTGAGGTTAAGGTTGTCAGTTCGGGTGTTCAAAGGTGGTCATTTTCAGATTATACACATGATAATATTTTCAGATGATTAAAGGTTAACAAATTCTAGATTTTTCAAAGTTGTTGGTTCAGTGGGTACGATGAGATGCTTAATTATTATTACCAACAATATTCTATGTGGTCCGGTATGTGGTGGGATGTCGGCTGGGGGCTTGTCCCCCTACGTATGCCCTATATATAAGCATACTTGATTGGATAGTTTAGGTGGTTGTTAATGAGGTTCAGGTGGTCATTCGAACAGGTTATTCAAATTCATTTATAAATTAAAACTATATGAACTCACCAACCATGTGTTGACTTGATCTTTTTGCATGACTTCTCAGGTGACGAACAGGTCTGAGTTAAAAGTTATGCTTTTGGACTAGGATGCCAGATAGAGGACCTAGTATTTTGGACCTGCATATTTTTGAACATCATTTTATATATTATTTTGTATGTCTTGAGCAGATACAAGATAGAAGAATTATGATGTTGAGAGTGGATTTACATTGTTAAATTATGAACAAAACTAATATAATTTAACTTTGTAATTCTATTCTATTTAGAATTTTCTCATTATATATCATGTGGAATGTAAACAATCTGATCATCACAATTATCATTCCCGATATCGTGCCCCTGGACCTTTCAGCCCAACGGGACACACGATCTGACTCGTTGGCTCTAGGTGTGATAGATTGGTATAAGAGCCATGGTTATAGAGAAATATTGGTCATTTATTTAAACGGTTTGGCCTAGACTATAACCTAGGGACCCTTCATGTAGAGAACATAAGACTTAGGATTTATATTGCATTGTGTCTTCTGCATTCGGTCATTGCACTAACCGATATTTTATTGGTTGTGATCAGAATGCCGCCAAGAAGACCACCTCCTCAATTACCTCCACCGCCATCTCCTCCTCCACCTCCTCCTCCCCCACACACTCCACCCGTTGACCCGAACGTGACTCTGAACCTGGATCCTGCTACTGTTGCACTGGCAACCTTACTGAGCACTCAGCTTACTAATCAGCTGAAAGATGTTATTTCGAATATGATCAATTGTATTCGGAACGAGAGCAAAAACTATGGAAATTCATCGGGAGAAGCAAGTGGGAATACTGGTAGTGCTTCTAACTATTCCTACAAGTCCTTTCTAGGATGTAAGCCGCCTAGTTTTAGCGGTACTGAGGGAGCTGTTGGATTAATCCAATGGATAGAGAGGATTGAGACTACTCTGGACTCTGCAGTTGTCCAGAGCATCACAAGGTTCGTTACTCTGCTGGAACATTCAACAAGCGAGCCTTGACTTGGTGGAACTCACAGATTCAAGCTTGAGGAAGAGAAGAAGCCATGTCAATGTCATGGGAAGATTTCAAGACCCTATTGAGAGCGGAATTATGTCCTAAGAATGAGCTGCAAAAGATGGAGACTGAGTTGGCAAACCATGTGATGAAAGGAGCTGATCATATGGGTTATCCTACTCATTATCACGAGTTGGTTGCATTGGTGCTAGACATGGTACGAACTTTGGAGAAACGGATTGACAGATATGTATGTGGATTACCCGCCCGCATACAGAGTTTGTTCGTTGCAGCAAACCCTGTCACCCTGGAGTCAGCTGTTAGCCTGTCAGGGAAACTCACTGACCTAATGGTAGCCTCTGCAAGTCTGAAGAAAGATGCCGACTCCGGCAAGCACAAAGAAGAGTCATCTAATAAACCCAATCATCACCCCAAGAACAAACAGAAGTTCGTCCAGAACTACACGATGGACACTCCCCTAAACCAGGTAGCAGCTGCACCACAAAACCCTAACATGAGACCCTACACTGGTACATATCCTTTGTGTGCCAAGTGTCAATATCATCATGCTTCTAATCTCCCTGCAAGAAATATACGGGATGTGGACGAAAGGGCAATTGGGTCCAACACTACCGGATGACACCTAATCAAGCAGTCAACAATGATGCTTTAGCTCTCCCTCCACCTAACAACCAGAACAACGGTAGATGCTATAACTGTGGTGAAATTGGCCACTTTTCCAAGAACTGCCCAAAGAGAGCACAGTCAGTAGTTAAGCACCACGTGGAAGGCTTTTGAAATAGGAGCTCCAGCTGCTCGTCAAGACCCGAATGCGGTCACTGGTACATTTCTCTTACATGACTTTTATACATCTATTATGTTTGTCACTGGTGCGGATCAGAGTTTTATCTCTACCAACTTTGCATGCCAACTTAATCATGTTGAGGAACTTTTAGATTCCCCTTATATCATAGAAGTAGCCAACGGGAAACAAATCACGGTTAGTACAGTATATAGAAACTGCCCATTAACACTTAATGGTCATACATTCACCATCGACTTCATACCGATGGAGTTGGGTAGTTTCAACATCATCATTGGGATGGATTGGCTATCTCTCAATAGAGTGGAAGTCATCTATTCGGAAAAGCTGCTTCGAATTCCATTGACGAACGATCATGTATTGGAAGTTCGAGGGGATCAAGCAAAACCTAGTGTCAAAATCATATCTTGCATAAAGGCGCGTAAGTGTTTACGGAAGCAGTGCGTAGCTTTTCTGGCTCACGTTGTGGAGAAAGAGAAAGACAAGATCAAGATTCAAGACGTGCTGGTAGTAAAAGAATATCCAGAAATATTTCATGAAGATCTACCAGGTTTGCCACCTGCGTGACTGGTAGAGTTTCGCATTGACTTAGTTCCTAGAGCAACTCCCGTTGCTAAATCTCCATGCAGGTTAGCACCTTCAGAGATGCAGGAATTGTCGAATCAGCTACAGGAGTTCAAGACGAAGACATACCAAAAACGGAGTTCCAAACCAGGTATGGGCATTACGAGTTCATGGTGATGCCTTTAGGATTGACAAATACACCTGCAGTTTTCATGGACCTCATGAACCGAGTGTGCAAGCCGTATCAGGACCAGTTTGTCATTGTCTTTATTGATGACATACTGATTTACTCTAGGAGCAAAGTAGAGCATGAACAATATCTTAGGAAGATCTTGGAACTGTTGAAGAAAGAGCAGCTCTATGCTAAATTCTCTAATTGTGAATTCTGGCTAAGGGAAGTTCATTTTTTGGGTCATGTAGTCAATAATGAAGGAATACATGTAGAACCTGCCAAGATTAAAGCAATAAAGAACTGGGATACTCCGAAAACACCGACGGAGATACGGCCTTTTCTGGGACTGGCAGGTTATTATAGACGGTTTATCTCACCAAGGATGAGATAAAATGAGCTTTATTTGGGAGGTTGCGATGTCAATAGTTTTATTAACAATCATAACCTTAGAGGATTTCCTTAATGAACTTTAGGCCAATTCCTAACTAATTAAATCTCCATTGTCTACTCTTTCCTTGTACCCTTTGTGTAACATCACTGTACTTCCGGTCGTCCGTACATCCGTACATATGTACGATTGTACTGTTACAACCTGAGATTTATTGATATTAATGATAAAGGATTATTTGATGATTATCACTGTTATTGGTATACATGCTTAGAACATATTATTATACCCGTAAACCATGGGAAGTTTAGCTGTAACTCAACTAAACAGAACCAGAGAGTTTATCGCAGATGATTATACGGATCATGGACTTTGTTTTGGAATGAAAGGAATTAGGAGTTCGTTATGGTTGGATTGCTAAACATAGTCAAGGACACATGGTCATGGTTTATCGAAATAGCGGTGGGATGGTGTAGGGGAGGTTGCGATCTACCTCTGCATATGCCCTATACATATGCATATTTCGGTCTATAATGGATGTGTCATTGACTTGGTTTAGTGGGTTTTGGATTGGGATGGATACTATTAAAGTTAATAAAATAATAAAAGTTTAATTGGAAACAATTACGCAATGGTGAGGTTACGATCATAATTTAAACGCGAATATTAATTCAGAAATATTAACTTGGTAATGTATTCGCGTGGGTGACGATCCACACGAATATAATTATTAAGAATAATATTCTGAAACGATATTCCATAAATCGTAAATCAAATCGAAATACGATACGAGCGTTGGATTCGCAAAGGTGACGATCTTTACGAATACGTACGTAAGTAACGCGTTTCGACGAGATAATTAAATAATATCTAACGATATTAAATTAATAAATGAAAATTTAAAAACATTTATTAGGAATCACAACCTAGAACAAAATTTAATAAACCGTTCTAATTAAATAAATGAATTATCGTAAATGAAACTGAATCGTTTTACGAAACAATTTATTTAAAATCGTTTCATTAAAATAAAACCTATTTATTTAAATGCTTTATGTATTAAATGTGCTTTACGTTAAAAACCGAACATTTCATTATTTTTATGCGACAAAAACGAGACCAAGCACACGGGGATTACATGGTGTATTAAAGTAGATGACTTCATCTTCTACCTCACTTTTCACCAACATCTTTCACTCTCTACATCTCCATTTTCGTCACCCACAAAACCTCCACCTTCTCTCTACCATAGCTTCTTCATTCCTTGACGGATTCGCGAAATTTTGGTGCCTACGTGTTCGTTAGACCGAGGAGAACAAGAACCCAAGAAGAAACACGAGTTTTGGTCTACGTATCGAGGTAAATCTGGATTATCTTTTTCGGGTTTTGTTAAAGAACTTCATAAATACATGATTATCAATTCATAAACGATTTTAAGGTTTCATATGGGTAAATCGGTGGGGTAGATAACTGTGGAAGCCATATTGAACATGTAAACCCTAAGAATTTGAGGATGATGACGATGGGGACTGGTTCGGTGGGGTATTAGGTTGGCCGAACCTGTAAAAGGGTTGGCCGAACCTTCCTTGTTGTGAACGAACCTCCATAGCAACGGCGAACCTGTCCACATTTGAGCCGAACCTTGTTTCAGCCACACCCAGACGAACCATCATGAGAGACGAACCTTATGTAGCCGAACCTACCTCTCTACAGCGAACCTTGGTTAAGTTCTGCATCGCCACGAACCTCACTAGGCGAACCCTAGTTTGGATAAGGTACTAGCCGAACCTTTGTGTCACGAACCCTACATTCAACGAACCCCATAGCCACGAACCTACTATGAGCAGCGAACCCATATGCCTTGCGAACCTAAGGCGTCTCTGACTGGGCCGAACCTTTGTTTTCTCTTGGCCGAACCTTCTTTTTCTTTGGGTCAAACCTAAGGGTGACCTAAATAGGTTCGTTGGTTCTAGAATCTTTGAAGCCAAATTCCTTTTAACTAAGAAATTTGCAATAAAACAAGGGGGTATGAGCATGAATATAGATGTAAATATATATGGATGTATCCATGCATGCATGAATGACCTAAACCACCACCTTTTCTCTTTCTAACTTGAATTTTCTTTAAGAATCTAGGAAGTACACATATATTGAACTTGAATTACGATTAACTTAATGTATAGATGTTATTAAATTGGAATTAAAGTGTCACTAACTCAAATTATGGTGGTTAGTGTAATTGATCGTGCATGTGAGGATGTATCTATGATATCACAACAATTGTATCATTATAAAATAGTTAACAACTAGCAAGTCTAAACTATCTTTAATGATGAACATTTATAAGAGGTTGGGTAATCCGTTTCAACTTAGATTAATCAAACTAAGTGGGTGAAACACCTAATGATTTAAAAGTGAACATGTGAGAATAATTCAATTAAGACACGTATGCTTATGAGCATGAAAATCACACTAATTACAGATTGATTGGTTGGGATTACATACGCGAGCGTGCATCCTACAAGAACACTATATCTAAGGACTCAGGTGAGTTCTCATAACCTCCCTTTCTTTTAAACTGTTTTGTTTTAAAACTCGGAGGTGAAACATGTATACCAACTTTAAATATTATTTTGATAACACAAGGATAATACATGTTTATCAATATGATATCCACATTATGGAATTATCATTATTTATGGATTATAACTTATTATCATATATCCGTGTAAACATTTCATTGACTTCGGTCAATAACAAAGATTACATGTATTGCCACTTGGATTATCACAACTCCGTGAAACATTGCATTTGACCTTGGTTAATTGCATTGGTTTCATGTATTGTCACGTGGATAGCTTCCACTCCATGGATCATGTTTTTAACTTATGTTAATTACATAATTTCCATGTATAGTCACAAATACTGTTTGAGAATTGTTGAATGGTTATGTGATTGATTATCTATTATTATCTACGATTAACTATGAGTAAATTGATTATGTGATTGTTTATGTGGTTGATTGTTGTGTTGGGATATGTATTGGATTTTCACGCAGGTACTCTTGTGGATTTTCTCAGATAAACCATAAGCTTTTGTACTCATTTTATCTAAACTTTTTATAAAATCCTTTTCAAACATAAACTTTTATACTCATTTTATAAAACACTTTTTAAGTATAAAAACTTATGATTACTCACCAACTACTTCGTAGTTGACACTTGATTTTCATACATGTTTCAGGTGATGAAGCTAAGTAGGTTGAGAAGGATGGTCTCTCATATTTTGGTCATCATCACATAGGATCTTGGACTTAGCTAAAATTAACTGAAATTCTGTCGAATAGAGTTTAGTTAGTTTAGCTAATTCTTTTGCGTAATTGATGTATTTAATTCATGATGAACATGATTTTTGTGTAAACATTTATTTGGTTTGATTGATATGTGATGGTATATATTTAAATGCCCACGAGCTTTTGAACAATTTACACATCCCTCGTGGCATCCCGACGTTTCCGCCATCGGTCGGGTGTTACAGATTGGTATCAGAGCCTGAGTTCTAGGGAATTAGGTTACTAGAAATGGTTGACCTAGTCTATAACCGTAGGATACCCTAGTATGAAGAAATTCATACACTAGTTAGTATATTCAGGATTTCATGCTTATGTGTTTATTACATGTTAACTGAACTCCTGTTATACATCTGATATGCATATGCTATTTACGGATTTCTTACTTACGTGTGCCCTAATGATTCGATAAGGACATGCACGTGGTGTATCGTAAAGGTGGTGGGACGTTGGCTGGGGCAGTTGCGACTGACCCCTACATATGCCCTATATATATACCATTTACGGTACATTAGGTGGATGTCGGTATTGAAGAATGTGGGAACTACCCATTTGGGAAATTATCTGCTTAGGAAAATTAACTGCTTAGGAATTATCTGCTTTAGGAGTTATGTGTTTGATCTATAAACACCAGACAAGGACACACTCGTGGTATCCTACAAAGGTGGTGGGACGGTGGCTGGGGCAGTTGCGACTGGCCCCTACATATGCCCTATACATATACCATTTGTAGTATATTGGGGGTCTGTCAGTGTCAGGAACTTAGGATATTATTAGGAATTGTTGTAAGGTTATGATTGATGGATTGTTGATGGTATGTTGGTTAAGGTTGGTCTGGATTGACACTTTGGATGATCACATTTGATAAACACATATAAACTCATTTATGAACACACTTATTGGACACGTGGGGTGCATAGGATCAACGAACGATATGAACAATTAGTCATGGAATATGGACTTGAGTGATGATATAGACACTTGGAGAGAATATAAACGCATAGTGATGATACTAACACTTAGTGATGGTATGGACACTTGATGAGAATAAATTATAAGGAAGATATGAACGGTTAGTGACAATAAGAGCACTCAGTGATGATATGAACCCTTATTGATGATTATGGACATTGAGATTTGGTATGGAATTTAGTGAACTTAGACATTAGGGGAACTTTAATGTCAGGTGAACTTAGACATTAGGTGAACTTAGAAATAGGCAAACCTACATGTCAGGTGAACTTAGACATTAGGCGAACCTAATTGTCCAAGGGAACTAGACACCACTTCACTCAAAATTATCCTACCTAGGATAAAGTTTATGAAGTGAGAATATGGTAAAATAAATGATACACCCTAAATGCTAACAAGGGCATAATCGTGGTGCAATGGAACGGTGGTGGGACGGTGTAGGGGAGATTGCGATCTACCTCTGCATATGCCCTATATATAAGCTTGTTGCATTGCATCGGGAGGTTGTCAGTGTTGGGAATGTATGGAACTTAGGAATAGTTAGTTAATATTAGTTATGACTAACTAGGACACTTAGTATAATATTAGGAAAGTTATAAATGTTATGAGTTTAGTGACAGATAGGAGAAAAATATAGTTCCTATATGTAATCTTAACTGTCTAAATGAACTCATTTGACCATTGTTTGTATGACTTACGTTGTAAACGGTAGTAACATGTTTCTAATTCCTCAGAAACATGCCGCCGCGCCGTCACAACGAAGATGACTCGAACAATGGGGATGCTAACAACAGTAATGCCAACTCCGGCATACAAGAGTTAGCAACACTTATCTCTGGATTGGTGAATCAACTGACACAAGCCAATCAATCTCTCGCTCAGAACAGAGGTGGTGCAAACCCACCAACTTGCACATTCAAACACTTCAACTCCTGTAACCCACAGAAGTTTACGGGTGCTGAGTCAGCCACTGGTCTGTTGCAGTGGTTCGAGAGTATGGAGAACACTTTCATCAACAGCGATTGCCCCGATAATCTGAAAGTTCGTTATGCCACTAGTGTTTTCCAAAAGAGAGCACTAACATGGTGGAATGGGGAGAAACGAACTAGGGGAGTTGATGCTGCCCTAGCACTGACATGGACAGAGGTCAAGAATCTGATGACCACTGAATTCTATCCTCGCAGTGAAATGAGGAAACTGGAGACTGAGTTTTGGGAACTCAAGCAAGATAGCGGAGAGAATGTTATCTACAATACTCGTTTCCACGAGTATATTCTGCTGGTGCCTCACCTTGTTACACCCCTAGAGAGAGCTATTGAGAAGTATATCGGCGGGCTGCCGATGTAGATTCAAGAAACTGTCTACGGGAGTAACCCCAAAACACTTGAGGCTGCGATCCGTTTATCTGCAACTCTAACTGACAATCATGTAAAGGCTGGAACTCTCACGAGAAAAGGAATGAAGAAGACTGAGGTGAAGAATGCTACAAAGGTGACAAAGACTGAAGCCAAGACTGAGGCTGCTAGTTCATCGAAGAGCAGCAACAAAAAGAGGAAGACCAGAAATTTCATGGTCAC
Organism: Mikania micrantha; assembly: GCA_009363875.1. Taxonomy (NCBI): domain Eukaryota; kingdom Viridiplantae; phylum Streptophyta; class Magnoliopsida; order Asterales; family Asteraceae; genus Mikania; species Mikania micrantha. The sequence continues at coordinate 57,409,295 of CM018693.1, forward strand.
TACTCCTGCTGCAAAGTCTGCGCAGCAATCATCCAACAACACTACCGCCAGAAATTACACTGGGAATACTCCCCAATGTAATACTTGCAGATATCATCACATGCCAAACTTTCCTTGTCTCGTCTGCAAAAACTGTGGCAAGTATGGTCGTTTTGCTAATGTTTGTCAGAGTGCACCGCAAGCACAAAGGATGCAACCTGCTTCGCTTGCACTGCCCGCTCCGCAAGTTCAACCGATACAAGCTGCACCTGTTCGCCAGGTACCTGCACAGGCAAGAGCCTGTTATGAGTGCGGCGAAGTGGGTCACTTCAGGAATCAATGCCCAAAGTTGACCGGGAACAATCAGAGGGTGGCAAGAGGCCGGGCGTTCCAACTGAATGCTCCACCTGCTCAAGCCAACCTAGACATGGTCAACGGTACATTTCTGATCAACAACTCTTATGCATTTGTCTTATTTGATTTTGGTGCCGATAGGAGTTTCGTTTCATATGATTTTGAATGCATGCTTGGTAGAACACGTACACACTTAGATAAACCGTTTAACGTGGAAGTGGCTGACGGAAACACTATTGATATTGACACTGTTATTATCGGATGTACTGTGAACTTAAATGATCACGTTTTCCCGATTGATCTTATACCTATGCATCTTGGTAGCTTTGATGTTATCATAGGCATGGATTGGTTAGCCACCCACAAAGCGGAGATAGTATGTCATGAGAAATACATTCGTATTCCCTTACCTTCGGGTGAAACTTTAAGAGTTTTTGGAAAAACTTCTAGCAAAGGTCTTAAGCTGATGTCATGCACTAAAGCACACAAGTACCTTAGGAAGAAATGTATAGCCTTCTTAGCACACATAGTGGAGAAAAAGGAGAAAGGAAAGAGCATTGAAGACGTGCCTGTAATCAGAGATTTTCTAGAAGTATTTCCAGATGATTTACCAGGTCTTCCACCAGAACGTCAAGTAGAGTTTCGAATTGACTTAATACCTGGTGCGAATCCTGTCGCCAAAGCTCCCTACAGACTTGCGCCTTCAGATTTGCAAGAATTGGCGAGCCAGCTGCAAGAACTGACAGATAAAGGATTTATTCGCCCGAGCCATTCGCCATGGGGTGCGCCGGTCCTGTTTGTCAAGAAAAAGGACGGGTCATTCCGAATGTGTACTGACTACCGCGAATTGAACAAGCTCACAATTAAGAATCGATATCCACTGCCGCGCATTGATGATCTCTTCGATCAGCTTCAGGGCTCGGCATGGTTTTCAAAGATCGATCTGAGGTCTGGGTATCATCAGCTTCGCGTACATGATGATGATATTCCCAAGACAGCTTTCAGAACAAGATATGGCCATTATGAGTTTTTGGTAATGCCTTTCGGCCTTACCAATGCACCTGCGGTTTTCATGGACCTCATGAACCGTGTTTGCAGGCCATACTTGGACAAATTCGTGATTGTATTCATTGATGATATTCTGATCTACTCAAAGACCAAAGAAGAGCACGAGAAACACCTTAAGTTGGTTTTGGAGATCCTAAGAAAGGAACGACTGTATGCCAAATTCTCTAAATGTGAATTTTGGCTTAAGGAAGTTCAATTCTTGGGACACCTAGTCAATGAAAAGGGTGTTCACGTGGATCCTGCAAAGATTGATGCGGTGAAGAATTGGAGTACACCGACGACACCGACGGAGATTCGATCATTTCTTGGACTTGCCGGTTACTATCGGCGGTTTATCTCGAATTTCTCCAGGATTGCTGTCCCTCTCACTTCTATGACTCAAAAGAATAAACCATATGAGTGGGGACCGAAGCAGGAAGAGGCATTTCAGACCTTGAAGCAGAAACTCTGTGATGCTCCTGTCTTGACACTGCCTAATGGAAATGATGATTTCGTGGTCTACTGTGATGCATCCAACCTAGGTCTCGGTTGTGTCCTCATGCAACGGGGAAAGGTTGTTGCCTATGCATCAAGACAGCTAAAAATTCATGAGACGAACTACGCTACACACGACTTGGAACTTGGTGCAGTCGTGTTTGCTTTGAAGATATGGAGACATTATCTTTACGGCACGAACTGTGTAGTCTTTACTGATCATAAAAGTTTGCAGCACATTCTCAATCAGAAAGAACTTAATATGAGACAACGGAGAAGGGTTGAACTGTTGAACGATTATGACTGTGAAATTCGCTACCATCCTGGTAAAGCGAATGTAGTAGCAGATGCGCTTAGTCGCAAAAGTCAAGTTCAGATCCATAGTGTCCGAGTGCACACTAACCTTCGTAATGATGTTCTCACAGCCCAACAACACTCAATAGCTCAAGGTAATTTGAAAAATGAGATGTCTTGCGGGGCTGAGATTTTATTGGAAGCTAAGGATGATGGTTTGATGTATTACTTGAATCGGTTGTGGATACCGAACAGGGGTGATGTTAGGATGGTGATTATGGATGAAGCTCATAAGTCTCGTTATTTAATTCATCTGGGTGCTGACAAGATGTATCAAGACCTTAGAGCCTTGTACTGGTGGCCTGGAATGAAGAAGGATATTGCTGAGTATGTGTCCAAGTGCCTTAACCGTGCTAAAGTCAAGGCAGAACACCAGCGACCTTTGGGATTGTTATTACATCCAGAAATACCCATGTGGAAGTGGGAGAATATCTCTATGGATTTCATTACTAAGCTCCCATGAACTACTAACATTAAAGATAGCATTTGGGTAATTGTTGATAGATTGACCAAGTCGGCTCATTTCTTACCGATACGCGAAACTTACCCTGTGCGGAAGTTAGCTCATACCTACATTGATGAGATCATTAGCCGACATGGTATTCCCTTAAGTATAATATCGGATCGTGATGCTCGTTTCACGGCACGATTTTGGGAATCACTTCATGAAGCCTTTGGAACAAGATTGGATCTTAGCACCGCCTATCATCCTCAAACGGATGGACAGACGGAGCGAACGATTCAGACATTGGAAGACATGTTAAGAGCTTGTGTCATCGACTTTGGTGGCAATTGGGATAGCCATTTACCATTGGTTGAGTTCTCGTATAACAACAGTTATCACACGAGCATTGGTATGGCACCGTTTGAAGCTCTTTATGGCAGGAAATGTCGGTCACCTATTTGTTGGACCGAAGTCGGTGATTCACAGATTACTGGTCCCAAGATTATTCAGGAAACGACTGACAAGATCCGCCAGATCCGCGACAACCTGTTAGCTGCACACAGTCGACAGAAAAGCTACGCGGACAAACGAAGGAAACCTTTAGAGTTTGAAGTGGGAGATATGGTATTGCTTAAAGTGTCGCCTTGGAAGGGCATTGTGCGATTCGGGAAGAAGGGTAAACTTGCTCCACGATATGTTGGCCCTTTTAAGATCCTTGAACGGATCGGGAAGGTTGCTTATAAGTTGGAACTTCCTCCTGAACCTAGTAATGTGCACCCGACGTTTCACGATTCCAATTTAAGAAAGTGCTTAGCTGATCAGGATCTTCAGGTACCACTCGATGACATTCGCATCGATGATACCATGCACTTTATTCAAAGACCAGTGGAGATAATGGATCGTGAAGTTAAGAAACTCAAACGCAGTAGAATTCCAATTGTCAAAGTACGTTGGGAGTCGACGCGTGGTCCAGAATTCACATGGGAGTGAGAAGATCAGATGAAGCTTAAGTACCCACATTTATTTACTACGGCCACTCCAAGTTGAATTTCGAGACGAAATTCCCTTAACTAGGGGAGACTGTAACATCACTATACTTCCAGTCGTCCGTACATCCGTACATCTGTACGATTGTACTGTTACGACCTGAGATTTATTGATATTAATGATAAAGGATTATTTGATGATTATCACTGTTATTGGTATACATGCTTAGAACATATTATTATACGCGTAAACCATGGGAAGTTTAGCTGTAACTCAACTAAACAGAACCAGAGAGTTTATCGCAGATGATTATACGGATCATGGAGTTTGTTTTGGAATGAAAGGAATTAGGAGTTCGTTATGGTTGGATTGCTAAACATAGTCAAGGACACATGGTCATGGTTTATCGAAATAGCGGTGGGACGGTGTAGGGGAGGTTGCGATCTACCTCTGCATATGCCCTATACATATGCATATTTCGGTCTATCATGGATGTGTCAGTGACTTGGTTTAGTGGGTTTTGGATAGGGATGGATACTATTAAAGTTAATAAAATAATAAAAGTTTAATTGGAAACAATTACGCGATGGTGAGGTTACGACCATAATTTAAACGCGAATATTAATTCAGAAATATTAACTTAGTAATGTATTAGCGTGGGTGACGATCCACACGAATATAATTATTAAGAATAATATTCTGAAACGATATTCCATAAATCGTAAATCGAATCGAAATACGATACGAGCGTTGGATTCGCAAAGGTGACGATCTTTACGAATACGTACGTAAGTAACGCGTTTCGACGAGATAATTAAATAATATCTAACGATATTAAATTAATAAATGAAAACTTAAAAACATTTATTAAGAATCACAACCTAAAACAAAATTTAATAAACCGTTTTAATTAAATAAATGAATTATCGTAAATGAAACTGAATCGTTTTACGAAACAATTTATTTAAAATCGTTTCATTAAAATAAAACCTATTTATTTAAATGCTTTATGTATTAAATGTGCTTTACGTTAAAAACCGAACATTTCATTATTTTTACGCAATAAAAACGAGACCGAGCACACGGGGATTACATGGTGTATTAAAGTAGAAGACTTCATCTTCTGCCTCACTTTTCACGAACATCTTTCACTCTCTACATCTCCATTTTCGTCACCCACAAAACCTCCACCTTCTCTCTACCATAGCTTCTTCATTCCATGACGGATTCGCGAAATTTTGGCGCCTACGTGTTCGTGAGACCGAGGAGAACAAGAACCCAAGAAGAAACACGAGTTTTGGTCTACGTATCGAGGTAAATCTGGATTATCTTTTTCGGGTTTTGTTAAAGAACTTCATAAATACATGATTATCAATTCATAAACGATTTTAAGGTTTCATATGGGTAAATCGGTGGGGTAGATAACTGTGGAAGCCATAGTGAACATGTAAACCCTAAGAATTTGAAGATGATGACGATGGGGACTGGTTCGGTGGGGTATTAGGTTGGCCGAACATGTAAAAGGGTTGGCCGAACCTTCCTTGTTGTGAACAAATCTCCATAGCAACAGCGAACCTGTCCACATTTGAGCCGAACCTTGTTTCAGCCACACCCATACGAACCATCATGAGAGACGAACCTTGTGTAGCCTAACCTACCTCTTTACAGCGAACTTTGGTTAAGTTCTGCATGGCCACGAACCTCACTAGGCGAACCCTAGTTTGGATAAGGTACTAGCCGAACCTTTGTGTCACGAACCCTACATTCAACGAACCCCATAGCCACGAACCTACTATGAGCAGCGAACCCATATGCCTTGCGAACTTAAGGCGTCTCTGACTGGGCCGAACCTTTGTTTTCTCTTGGCCGAACCTTCTTTTTCTTTGGCCCGAACCTAAGTGTGACCTAAATAGGTTCGCTGGTTCTAGAATCTTTGAAGCCAAGTTCCTTTTAACTAAGAAATTTGCAATAAAACAAGGGGGTATGAGCATGAATATAGATGTAAATATATATGGATGTATCAATGCATGCATGAATGACCTAAACCACCACCTTTTCTCTTTCTAACTTGAATTTTCTTTAAGAAACTAGGAAGTACACATATATTGAACTTGAATTACGATTAACTTAATGTATGGATGCTATTAAATTGGAATTAAAGTGTCACTAACTCAAATTATGGTGGTTAGTGTAATTGATCGTGCATGTGAGGATGTATCTATGATATCACAACAATTGTATCATTATAAAATAGTTAACAACTAGCAAGTCTAAACTATCTTTAATGATGAACATTTATAAGAGGTTGGGTAATCCGTTTCAACTTAGATTAATCAAACTAAGTGGGTGAAACACCTAATGATTTAAAAGTGAACATGTGAGAATAATTCAATTAAGACACGTATGCTTATGAGCATGAAAATCACACTAATTACAGATTGATTGGTTGGGATTACATACGCGAACGTGCATCCTACAAGAACACTATATCTAAGGACTCAGGTGAGTTCTCATAACCTCCCTTTCTTTTAAACTGTTTTGTTTTAAAACTCGGAGGTGAAACATGTATACCAACTTTAAATATTATTTTGATAACACAAGGATAATACATGTTTATCAATATGATATTCACATTATGGAATTATCATTATTTATGGATTATCACTTATAATCATATATCCGTGTAAACATTGTCATTGACTTCGGTCAATAATAAAGATTACTTGTATTGCCACTTGGATTATCACAACTCCGTGAAACATTGCCTTTGACCTTGGTTAATTGCATTGGTTTGATGTATTGTCACGTGGATAGCTTCCACTCCATGGATCATGTTTTTAACTTATGTTAATTACATAATTTCCATGTATAGTCACAAATACTGTTTGAGAATTGTTCAATGGTTATGTGATTGATTATCTATTATTGTCTACGATTAACTATGAGTAAATTGATTATGTGATTGTTTATGTGGTTGATTGTTGTGTTGGGATATGTATTGGATTTTCACGCAGGTACTCTTGTGGATTTTCTCAGATAAACCATAAGCTTTGATATTCATTTTATCTAAACTTTTTATAAAACCCTTTTCAAACATAAACTTTTATACTCATTTTATAAAACACTTTTTAAGTATAAAAACTTATGATTACTCACCAACTACTTCGTAGTTGACACTTGATTTTCATACATGTTTCAGGTGATGAAGCTAAGTAGGTTGAGAAGGATGGTCTCTCATAATTTGGACATCATCACATAGGATCTTGGACTTAGCTAAAATTAACTGAAATTCTGGCGAATAGAGTTTAGTTAGTTTAGCTAATTCTTTTGTGTAATTGATGTATTTAATTCATGATGAACATGATTTTTGTGTAAACATTTATTTGGTTTGATTGATATGTGATGGAATATATTTAGATGCCCACGAGCTTTTGAACAATCTACACATCCCTCGTGGCATCCCGACGTTTCCGCCATCGGTCGGGGTGTTACACTTTGTTTGTCCCATGACTAATCCAATGTGATTTGCTTATCACAAAACCCTAATGTCCCATTAAAACCACTTGTCACTATAGTCAAAATGCCATGTTTTAGACTTTACGAAACTCATTAACCCAAAAGTTGCCACCTTTGTAGAAAGATATAATTAGTATGTGATTTCATGTTAAGTCGAATCATTAACTTGGGCCGAATAAATCGATTGGGCTTAGACCGAATGAAGTGTGGACTAAAACAAAAGGGTTTGGGCCAATTAATTGGGTCGACTTTCCCCTGGGCCGGCTGTTTAAGGTTCGTGCATTCCAAGTTAACCACTGCAAGGTTCGGTTGCTAGAAGGTTCGCCGGGCTCCTATGGTTCGGCTGTCCCATGTGCCCAGGTTCATTCCAGAGAGGTTTGCCCAGCTTCGAGATTTGGCCAGGCAAGGTTCGTGTCTCCCATATAGTTTGGCGGTGGTGCAGGTTCGCAGGCCATAGGTTCGGCCATGAGGGTGGATTTTGCAGCAGGTAGGGTTCGGCTAGGAGGTTTGCACTACATCAGGTTCGGCTCTCTCTCTAGTTCGTGGGTCTAGGTTCGCCTAAGGAGAAACCCTAGGTTCGTGACAACCTCAGCTTTGTGGGACACCCATGCAGATTCGTAGCAGCCACTTAGGGTTCGCCGACCTGCACCTATGCGGCCCAACTATTCATCATCTTCCTTCCCGATTCCTACTTGTTATAAACTTGCTTCTGGAGCTTCCAAGTGAATTACAATAGTTTATTTCCTTGTTTTCAAGTGTTTAGATCTACTACAACAACAATATGTTAAAGAAGTCGTGGTTCACACAAAACCGAAAATAAAACCATAGATTTACCTCGAAAGTGGTGGATGAATGTTTAGATCCCTTGTACTTTCGTGATCTACGGATGATAGTGGTCGTTTTGACAGCGTGAACTCGCGAATCCGATGAAAAACGATCAAGAAATCTTAGAGAGAAGTTTAGAGAGAAAGTATGTAGAGAGAGACGAAAATGTGAGTGAAAGTGAGTTGATGGTGGTTGGTGTAGTCTTTATGACCACATTTAATGGTTTAGAATTACCCGGCTACGTTCGGGTTCGTTCGGTTTTGCTCGGTTTCTCGTAAAACGTCTGTTTTTTCGTAATTTTCATAACGAAACGACTCGGTCTTAACATAAGATTTATAAAATTATTTTAGGTGGTTATTCCTAGTAAATTAACTAAACATCTTCCATTTATTTTAAATTTCTAAAAATATTAAATTTACTGTTTAAAATTGAATCGTACAGTCGTCGCGCGTATTCGTTCGAATCGTCACCCGTACGAACACGACGATAACTATACTCTTCAATATGGTTTTCTAATTATCGGATATAATTTAGAACGTTAAACTTTCTGATTTATTCGTACAGATCGTCACCTATACGAATAATTCGTCGATTTAGCATTCACGTAACGACATCCGTGTTGTTTTCTTCTATAAAACCTCACATACGTTTATACATAATAAAATCCTAACAAGTAATCACATGATGGTTCTGTAACGCTAGATAATTATCTGACTGATGAACCATAGTTCTGAGTTTTGTTTCTCTGAAATGATTCTGAAATTGCTCTTTGATAACACGAAACGATAATGATACATGATTTGAATATGACATACAATGAAAACACGTATAGTTTGTACCTGATAACTGTTCATAGCACTGTTGAGATCATTGTTCCGGTACGGTTCCGGCACTGATATTACAATTAACAACAATATCCTATGTGGTTCGGTATGTGGTGGGATGTCGGCTGAGGGCTTGTCCGAGTACGTATGGCCTATATATAAGCATATTTTACTGGATAGTATAGGTAGTTGTTAGTGAGGTTAAGGTTGTCAGTTCGGGTGTTCAAAGGTGGTCATTTTCAAATTATACAAACGATAATATTTTCAGATGATTCAAAGGTTAACAAATTCCAGGTTGTTCAAAGTTTTTGGTTCAGTGGGTAGGATGAGACGCTTAATTATCATTAACAACAATATTCTATGTGGTGGGATGTCGGCTGGGGGCTTGTCCCCCTACGTATGCCCTATATATAAGCATACTTGATTGGATAGTTTAGGTGGTTATTAATGAGACTAAGGTGATCATTCGAACAGGTTATTCAAATTCATTTTTAAATTAAAACTATATGAACTCACCAACCATGTGTTGACTTGATCTTTTTGCATGACTTCTCAGGTGACGAACAGGTCTGAGTTAGAAGTTATGCTTTTGGACTAGGATGCCAGATAGAGGACCAAGTATTTTGGACCTGCATATTTTTGAACATCATTTTATAGATTATTTTGTATATCTTGTGCAGATACAAGATAGAAGAATTATGATGTTGAGAGTTGATTTACATTGTTAAATTATGAACAAAACTGACGTAATTTAACTTTGTAATTCTATTTTATTTCGAATTTTCTCAATATATATCATGTGCAATGTAAACAATGTGATCATCACGATTATCATTCCCGATATCACGCCCCGGGACCTTTCCGCAAGACGGGACACACGATCCGGCCCGCCGGCTCGGGGTATGACAGATTGGTATCAGAGCCATGATTATAGAGAAATATAGGTCTTTTATTTAAACGGTTTAGCCTAGACTATAACCTAGGGACCCTTCATGTGGAGAACATAAGACTTAGGATTTATATTGCATTGTGTCTTCTGCATTCGGTCATTGCACTAACCGATATTTTATTGGTTGTGATCAGAATGCCGCCAAGAAGACCACCTCCTCAATTACCTCCACCGCCACCACCGCCACCTCCTCCTCCCCCACACACTCCACCCGTTGACCCGAACGCGACTCAGAACCTGGATCCTACTACTGTTGCACTAGCAACCTTACTGAGCAGTCAGCTGACTAGTCAGCTGAAAGAGGTTATTCCAAATATGATCAACCGTATTCGGAACGAGAGCAAAAACTCTGGAAATTCATCGGGAGAAGCAAGTGGGAATGCTGGTAGTGCTTCTAACTATTCCTACAAGTCTTTTATGGGATGTAAGCCGCCTAGTTTCAGCGGTACTGAGGGAGCTGTTGGATTAATCCAATGGATAGAGAGGATTGAGACTACTCTGGACCTCTACAGTTGTCCAGATCATCACAAGGTTCGTTACTCTGCTGAAACATTCAACAAGCGAGCCTTGACTTGGTGGAACTCATAGATTCAAGCTCGAGGAAGAAAAAAAGCCATGTCAATGTCATGGGAAGATTTCAAGACCCTATTGAGAGCAGAATTATATCCTAAGAATGAGCTGCAAAGGATGGAGACTGAGTTGGCAAACCATGTGATGAAAGGAGCTGATCACATGGGTTATAGTACTCGTAATGATGAGTTGGTTGCATTGGTGCCAGACATGGTACCAACTTTGGAGAAACAGATTGACAGATATGTATGTGGATTACCCACCTGCATACAGAGTTTGGTCGTTGCAGCAAACCCTGTCTTCCTAGAGTCAGCTGTCAGCCGGTCAGGGAAACTCACTGATAGGATGGGAGCCTCTGCAACTCTTTAGAAAGAGGCCGACTCCGGCAAGCACAAAGAAGAGTCGTCTAAGAAACCCCATCATCACCCCAAGAAGAAACAGAAGGTCATTGAAAACTACACGATGGCCACTCCCCTCAACCAGGTAGCAGCTGCACCACAAAACCCTAAAAGGAGACCCTACACTGGTACATATCCTTTGTGTGCCAAGTGTCAATATCATCATGCATCTAATACTCCCTGCAAGCATCATCCAAACACTGATTTTTTCTTGAGTAGTTTTCTTAAATTGATGGTTGAAGAGCTCACCGAGAAGATGATAGAACCTGGCAATAATTTCATCCAAACACTCGTTTCCCACATACATAAAGCTGTTGAACTCTTTCCTCAAATATTTAGACTTAAGCATCCCATAGCAATTTGGAAAAAGTAAACTATCTGATGTGATGAAATATGTCAGTGGCAATCGACTGAGACAGTATTGCATAGGCTTTTTCTCAAAATCATATAACTTTAGTTGAGGTTCAATCATCTTGATGACAAGCATGGGAGTTCCATCCTCATTTAGTGGTCTCAAATATCCACCTTGAATCATCATCCACAAGTTGGTGTCCACCCCATTGATGTGAATTTCAAATCTATACTTCCAGTGAGGATAATCATCCAAAAAAAGCAGCTTTGGAGCTTTGTTGGAGTTTCATATCTGCGTCTTTTTAAGTAGTAGGTTCTGAATCTTGTGATTCTGGTTCGCCATCAATGCAAGTTCATCCATATCTTCAAAGGTAAACTGATTTAAAACTTAGAAAAGTTTCAGTCCTTAGGTACGAATGAAGCTGGATGATATGAATAACGGGTACGAATGACAAGATATCACGTGAATGAGAACACGAATGGTAAGATGAGAAGAATGAATGACTGACACAGGTGAAGTCAAAAAAATGAAGATTGATACGAATGAATATGTATTGTGCGAATGAAGTAACAAACGAATGGAGAGCTCACACAAAGGAAGAGTAGAACGAATGTAAAATCAAACGAATGAGGAGTTCATTCGTACAAAGGTTATGCGAATTGATATCCCATTTGTGCCAAGTAAACGAATAAAGATTGATTCACCCAGCAGTTCATTCGTGTGAATGCCTATTCCCCTAGAAACCCCATTCGTATGATCTGGGTTTTCAGCCACACAAAAATCCTTAACACTTGACGCTTAGGACGAATTTCACCACCAAAATTTTTATACAACTTCACAATAACCTTCCCAAGGTTCGTGAATTAACAACTCAGCAAAAGAACCACAAAATATCAAGTTCTTCAATACAAAAATGAACTTTTGAAGAAGAAAAAACAGGGTTTTTGCATAAAATCAACAAAATAGGTTGCAAATCAATAGATTTGATTGAAAACAAGCAGAATCAAGAGCCAAAGCTCTGATACCACTTTGTAGGACCTTTGAAACGACTCGGTTCCTTGCGGATTCTGCTCGGCAAGCCCTCGAATAGTGCGGAATCCTATTCGGGGGTTTTCCAATCGAAATCTATAAGCCCCATGGTAATCCGATGATTAGGAATCAACGTTTTGATCAAAATCGAACACCACGGGAATGAGAACGAACATGGATGGCAAGGGGCGGCTCTGAAACCTAAGGAAATGACAAAGAATGAGCAGAGATCTTAAATATTCTGTTTTTGCAGGTATTTATAGTGACCTGCAGATCGTACGAATGGGTGACATGAATCACCCAGTCATACGAACCACGGTCCATGAATCAGCCAGCCACACGAATGAATCAGATCTCTGATTTATTCGTACGAACTAATCAGTTTCCTGATTCCTTCGCTTAACTGGACATTCATTAAGCGCTCATTCGTGCGAATGAACTCATATTTAGGTTCATTCGTATGAATGGTCTTGTTTGATATCAAAAGTCAAAGTCAAACTTGTTAAACACAAATAACCAATGCAAAATACTTGATTTCGTTTATAACTAAATCTTTACAAATGATCACAGGCTATTACATATGAACTAGGTACAAACGATGCATCTCTGTGTCTCATGCAAGAAGGGAAAGAAAACCAAGCAGTCACATAAACTCAAGAAGTTTCATTCAATTACTATTCCACTTGAGCTTCTCCACATGGATCTTTTTAGTCTTGTCAACCGCAAGAGCATTGCTGGAGATCAATACTGTGTAGTCATTACTGATGAGTTCTCCAGATATTCTTGGGTGTTTTTCATGAAACAGAAATCTAAAACGTTTGAATGTATTCAAGTTTTAGTAAAAAAACCTTGAATCGCTTTATTAGCTCAATGTTCGCATGTTCAGAACAGATAATGGGACAGAATTCAAGAATTACAACATGGAGACTTTTTGAAATGAACATGGAATTTTCCAACAGTTTAGTTCTCCATATGTCCCACAGATGAATGGTGTTGCTGAGCGAAAGAATAGAACATTAATTGAGGCTGCTTGGACTATGCTTGCTGACTCCTCCCTACCGGTTCAATTCGGGAATGCAGTAGTTTCTAATGCTTGTTATACTATGAACTGTGTATCAATTGTTAAGAGACATGGGAAGACTTGCTTTGAATTCCTCAGATGAACATCATTGGAAATTTAAATGATGGAGTGAAGACTCGTAATCAGTTATCTTCAAGAGGCCTTGCTCACATACTTGACTTTGGAGATGTAACCTTCTGTGCCCATTCATGTTTTATCTCCCAATTTGAACCCAGAACCATTTCAAAAGCTATGAAAGAGGAATCATGGGTAGATGCGATGCAGGAAGAATTACTGCAATTTAAGAAACTTGGTGTTTGGAAGCTTGTAGATAGACCCAAGGGTGCTAAAGTTATTGGCACTAGATGGCTTCTTCACCGTAAGCGTGATGATCATGGGATCGTGGTCAGAAACAAGGCACGTCTGGTAGTGCAAGGCTTTAGACAGATTGAAGAGATTGACTATAATAAAGTGTTTGCACCAGTTGCTCATCTTGAAGCAATCAGAATTTTCTTGGCATATGCATCCTAAAAGAAGTTTAAAGTTTATCAAATGGATGTCAAGAGTGTGTTCCTTCATGGTGTGATCAATGAAACTGTGTACGTCAATCAACCTCCCGGGTTTGAAGATCCATTACATCGTGACCAAGTTTACAAGTTGGACAAGGCTTTATACGGATTGCACCAAGCTCTGCGAGCGTGGTATGAGACACTCTCCATTCACCTTCTGAACAACGGGTTCAGAAGAGGTGTCATCGACAGCACATTGTTCATTAAAGAAAAGAAGGGAGATTTGCTCTTGGTGCAAGTATATGTGGATGATATCACCTTTGGATCCACAAATGAAGTTTTGTGCAAAGATTTTGAAAAGGTCATGAAAGATAAGTTTGAGATGAGCTCAATGGGAAATATCAAGTTCTTTCTTAGATTGCTGGTGGATCAATCTGAGGCAAAGATTTTTATTCATCAGACCAAGTACATTGGTGACATTCTGAGCCAGTTCAGTATGTCAGATGCAAAACCTGCTAGTACTCCACTGGCTCTTAATCACGTGATACTCCATATAAATAGGGGGAGTTAATTGATGCCAAATTGTATCAAGGAATGATTAGATCTCTCATGTATCTCACAGCTTCTAAGCCAGACATCATGTTTATTACTTGTTTATGTGCACGCTACCAATCAAAACCAAGAGTATCTCAATTCATTTATGTGAAAAGGATTTTTCGTTATCTGAAGGGTACCATGGATCTAGGATTATGGTATCCAAATGATGATAACTTTGATCTTACTGCTTAGACTATGGCGGATGCAAGCGAGATTTCAAATCAACATCTACGGGGTGTCAGTTCTTTGGAAAACACCTAGTTAGCTGGCAGTGCAAGCACTACAAGAAATTGGAGGGTTTACCTACAAATAAATTACCCACACATATAATTGTGTAGGCAAATACCTACACATATTTATATTAGCGTATATAATTAGTTGATGATATCTTTTCATGATGACTAACACTTAATATGTGTTGGTAATGCGTTTTACCTACACTTGACATTGGTGGGAAAGTTTCTCCCCAATATTCACAAACAATTAAATGATTAATTAGCCACACATTTGATATTTTGATTTTATGTGTAGGTAAAGTATCTACACATACATAAAAAAAAAAAACTAAAATATGTGTGGGTAATTGATTATGTTTTACCTACACATAATATTTGTAAATATATATGTAGATAAGTTAAGTAAATAAATGTTATTTTATTTTTTAAAAATGACGTGGCAAAATATATATCTACACATATCTAGTAATGAACAACATGTGTAGATATTAGATACATATTATACACACATACAAAACAAGTTAAATACAATGTGTAGATAAAAATGACGTGACATAGAAATAAATATTTAAAATAAAATTTAAACCATTTGATACGATCACACATAATTTACATATGTAAATTTTACCTAGACATTTTTGTATATGTGTACGTATTAGAGGTGTTTAGAAAAACCAAAAAATGTAAATTGTTTAAAATCGTTAATTAATCGAACAATATACATAACCGAAAAAAATCGAACAGAACTGTGAAGTCAGTTTTGGTTTCAATTTCTAACTGTATTAGAAATCCAAAGTCGGTTTTCGATTCGGTTATCTAATTTTTTTTCTACTTTGGTTTGTTTGGTTTAAATTAATAAAAATAACCCAAATTAGGGGTATTTTGAACACTAATGGATAAACGAGGTATAATTCAAAGAAATAAAAAAAAAACTTTAACAAATAAACGAGATGTGGTTCTAAGAAAAAAATATAAATAAAACCAAAACCGTGATCAAACAAAATAAACTAATTATAAAGTATACTGAAGAAATACTAAAAAGCCCAGAAAACATCTAAGGGTTTTTGTTCTCTCTGTTAGCTTTAGGATCAGATAATAACATCTTTCACATTTACGTACAGGCTCGTTACTCTCTTCAGCCGATTGCACCAAATCTCCTTCACCCAGCCATCGACGACCACCATTGCTCTTTCTATAAATTTCGTCCTTCTCCTTCTCCCTGACATCTGCGCACACCACCATCAAACCCCTCCATTGATCTTATATTCTAATTCTTCTAAGTACACGGCCCCTGCAATCATCCAGGTACGAATTGTTGTGCTTTGTGCTTTGTGCTAGGGTTAGGATTAGGATTTTTTTTTTTACATTTTATGGTCTAATTGTGTGTCTTGATCTTCTTGGTCTTGCAATTGGCCCCTTCAAATTAGGCCATGTTACCTACGATTTTCACCAATAGACATACTAGGGTTTGTTTCCGCTTGTATGTTAATTTGAATATGCTTACAAAATTGTGATGTTTTATGATAATTTGAATGATGTTTATGTGAATAATTTTGTTTGGTTTAGGAAAAAGCACAGTAGGCTTAATATAAATCCAATCAACAATTGGGGTAATTTTATTAAAAGGTTTGGTCCTTCTGCTTCTTGATTATTCTTATCATTAGTTATTTTAGTGATTTATATATAATTAACTTTATGGCCTAATTTGTAAAATTAAATGATAGTGATATTAGTAACACAAACATTTCATCCAATATTATACTAATCAAAACATGTTGTGGCATGGGATGGCCTCGTGTGGCACAACTGGTGGCATGATACGCCCAGGTGTGGCCATGCTTCGTCGTTGTGTGGCCCATCTGCAATTTGTTAGGCGGCATGGGATGGCATGATGCAGCCTTGCTCTAGCCTGGTATGGCCTGGGTGCTTCATGTTGTTGGCTTGTATTGTGTGTTAGGCCTCCTAATTTTTTGTATTATAGTATATGGTTAAGACCTGCACTAGTTGACGCAAAGAGAATTTTTATCTAGCAATTCTATGAAAGGTTTCTTTGATAAACAATTATGACCAGTTATGGACTCTTAAAGGTAATTAGAAGGCCATAAAAATGACAAATTGGATAAAAGGTTTAATTGAATAGGGTGATTTTAATTCAAAAAAATTGCTAACGGTCAGTGGGTTCAATTAATGTAATATATTGGTAGTCCACATAATGACAATCCGATTCATTTATTTAATGGGCACGCTATAATTTCTCCTTATGTATTTTCTTACAACAGTTCCAATCCCTCTAATCTCAAGCCATGAACCACATCGAATCTTTCACATTCTAGGTACATAGTTTTTTTTTTGCGTTAGTGATATGTAATACGCAAGGTGGCCCATTAGCGATGCTTGCATTTAATGTATATATGTCTCGGCCCTTAAGGGGTAAAAGCAAATGTGCACTAATTTTAAGGTTATTTTACTTATTTTGTGAAACTAACGTTAAAAGCGTTGGAAAATTAACTTCAAATGATAATTTTGAGTCGGGAACTCAAAAAGGAGCAACCTCATTGTCCGAACCCGGATAGGGGTAAGGTTTGACTCCATCCTCCCCCAGACCCTACTGAAGAGTGGGAATATAATGGATAAATTTGTTTGTTTATATGTAATACGCAAAAAATAATGATATATTATTATTTTCAAGTTCATCACATGGTGCGCATAACTGATTTTATAAAACTTAACTAATTTTTGTTAAAAATCTTTCAATATTATGCTAATGAAAACATGTGTCATGGGATGGCATGGGGTGGCACAATCTGATGCGACTCTGATGCAATCTGATGCGACTCTGATGCAATCTGATGCGGCCTTTTTGGTGGCATGGGATGGCATGATGCGGCCTAGATATAGCCTGATATGGCCTAGCTGCTTCATGTTGTTGCCCTGTATTGTGTTTGTAGAGCCTCCTAATTTTTTGTATTGTAGGGTATATGGTTAAGACCTGCACTAGTTGACGCAAAATGAATGTTTATCTAGCAATTCTATGACAGGTTTCTTTGATAAGCAATTATGGTCGGTTATGGTGTCGCACCCCCACCTCTCGTCACCTGTGATTATGTCATTAGTCGTTCTGAGAAGGTTGCGGAAGCATAGTGGTGATGTCTCAGAGATGAGGTGTGACTTACTTGATCCGATATCACAACACACAGATTAACTTAAAGTAAATATAGTACAAGGATTTTGTAATTACAACCAACATTACAATATATAAACTAAGTGTATTACATTATCTGATTTATTTAATTACAAGTGTTTGAAGTGCATCCTCACCGTTTGTCACTGTCTCCTTGAAAAATGTTTAAGTTTAAAAGATCAGCACAAAGCTGGTGAGTTCGTAAAGTTCAAGTTCAACAATATGATATGATGTACAAGTTCTCAAAATGTTCAGTTCAAGATAACCATGGGACCCGTATCTAGTTCCTTTCGGACAGTACTCATTATATAAGAAACTACCCGTCGGTAACATCTTAATGCCTCATTGTCTTAATGTCTATCACCACATTAAGAAGTTCTAAAAACATGTAACAAACATTCACAGTTTGGGGAGTTGCAGACTCCTAGCAAATGGGTTGTCGGCCGATAGTACTATCATTGTTTCTTGTTCGGCCCCACATGGGTTCATTAGATACAGTTCAGAAATGAGGACTTTTAAGTTCTGTGATAGAGTTCTGTTCTCCGGGCAAAATCCCATGAAATCCACAAGTTCTCAACAAATCACATGAAATCACGCAGATAACAGTGATACATATCATATGTTTAAGAAATAGTTCCACAATAATACCCCGATGTTTGTAAAACATTAAAAAGAAAAGCGGTTGTACGAAACTCACCTGATATCTCACTAGTAGCAGAATATCACACAAACTGGTAATTATAGGATGATTCTGCATTAGTTTATGTTTATTTAGTTATTTATGTTTTTAACTTACTGATTAGATCTTTCTGAACGTCTAATGTCAAAGACATTGTAGTGAAAGTCATCAACCCGATATTAGATATTTAATTAATTATTTTAGTGTCATATCATACAATGTATGATAATGTAGGAACATATACTGATTCAGGTTCCTAATACAAGGTTGATGACACGTTTGATTAATCAAAATAATCTCAGATAATCCATATAGTTAATGTTGTTGATTATGATGTTAAAACAGTTTCTAGATGAATTTATGGCTTAGAATTGATCAATCCTTGTTATTGATTACCCAAATATCATGAAATATCATAATGTGACATTGGGATAGGTTTAATAAGCATGTTTAACATACTAATCTGACTGTTATCATAAACATCAGATAATCATTCCAATGAGTATGTTAATGATTGAGATTAGTTTGAAAAACTTTGATTTAACCTTGCATTTCAAACATTAATCAAACTAATCACCTACATTGTCACAATCAAATGGTTTAAACCATTATAAGCATAGTTATGATTTCATGAAAACCGGGCATCACAAAGGATCAAAACAAGGATTTACCCGTTAACATTTCAAGTTATTCGTTTCTAATCAATCGTAGCCATCATCTAGGCAATAATCAACAACCCTAACTATACCATTATGTTCTAAAACAAGATCTAATAAACCATTATCAAGCTAGAAGGTTAAAACAAACCGTTACCTAATCAAACGGATTTCAGAGTGTAGAACAACGATCAAAGCTTGTAAAAACGTTCCTTGGTGCAATCTATAGGTTCAGAGGGCTTCAAAATGAAGATTTGATGATGAAATTGATGTTCTTGTTCGTCTAAAATGAAGAGAGTTCGAGAGAGTGAGAATAGTTTCTTCTTCCCATGCAATCTGATATTTCAATCTGATCTGCCGACTTAATACACATCAGGCTTACCGCCTCGAATGGGAGTTTGGCATGGGGCGTAGCGCGCGAGAACAAAAGATCCTAGATCTTTTTATGCTTCTGCGCGTACCGCCTAGCGTGAAGGTCTAACGCTAGGCGTACCGCCTGGCACCAAGGATTTTGATATTTTTGTAATTTTTTTCGTTTTGCGATTCCGGACAATCCGTAAATCCGTTTCGCACACGGTTTCCACCTATGTTCGTCATTTCTTGCATACTATCAACCTGTAATAATTACAATAGCTAAATCAACGTGGATTTCAAGCACGACCAAATGTGCTCAAGTCATTAATGATGTAATTCTCAAATGCAATTGTCACATATAGACTATAAAAACTAATTAAAAGGCCATAGAAATGACAATTTGGATAACAGGTTTAATTTGTTAGGGTAATTTTTATTCAAAAAAATTGCTAACGCTTCGGTGGGTTCAGTTAATGTAATATATTGGTAGTCCACATAATGACAATCCGATTCTTTTATTTAATTGGTACGTTATAATTTCTGCATATGTATTTTCTTGCAACAGTTCCAATCCCTCTAATCTCAAGACATGAACCACATCGAATCTTTCACATTCCAGGTACATAGTTTATTTTTTGCGTTAATGATATGTAATACGCCATAATCTTTCATAACTTCATAGATGCAAACCCTAAGAATCTAAACAAGAAAGATTTGTGGGAACAACAAACCTAACATCATATGCTAACAACATTTTTCTAGCACAATTGGTTTCTTATATAGCATGTATGTTAGTTTTATACCAAGACTAAATACCTTTTTACTCAATTGTGTTAGTTTTAAACCACGATTCATTCAATAGAAAATTGATGAAAAATGTCAAAAAAGGTACGCATGTCATGTGAAGGTAGCATTTTAGTGATATATTTTTAACAGGTTTAAGTTGTTAGTTAAAAGCCATGACTGTTACAAATTTGTTTTTAATCATGAAAGGATGTTATCATATATATTTTATGAACAAGTAACTATATTATCACTTTTTTTGATGTATGTCTTTTTGTTGTGTCAACTAAAAGGTCATATGGATATGCTTAGGTTGTCTATATTAATGATATCTGGTCTTTCATTCCAATAGTCATTATTGATACATGATAAGGAATTTGTTGACTTTCTTCATAAGTTGCAACCGAAAAGGTATAAAGATTCAAACTAGAAACCCTACATGGTTGTGTTTGTTCCGATTCAAGACATTGATTTACCTTTTGATAATAAACTGGGCCAAAAACTTAATTACTATTGCAACACATGTCTAGGATCTTTGAAGTTGAGCAGTGTATAGCAATGGTGCAGATACGCATGCTTAAGCAAATAAGCAAATTCGTTTTGACATTAACCTCAGATTGATTTATACTTACTTTAAGCAAATGCTTACTTTAAACACCAAACAAAACTTATAGATAGCATTATCATAATTTGGTTTATTCTTTGTCTTTGGATGGTTTGCCATATAATTCAGTTAAACTAAGATTGATCAATGATTATCATGTAAGATGGCACGTACAATGAATCATCAGAAGATCCTAATGAAGAAGAGTTTGGAAGCTGTGAGGAAAAGGCTTTTAGTGACAATTTTACAAAGCATAAAATAGGTTCTGTTTCTTTCACAAATGCTGATGTTCTTGCTACAAATGAAGAGCAAAACTGGAAATATGATCAACAAGTTGCTGAGCAGATTGGTTCAGAGACTGCAGGGCCAGAATTGATTGTTTAGGAACAAAAACAGAAGGTTGCAGGGACTGCAGTACAGGTTCCAAAGGTTAACATGGAAACACATGCTGATGTATTTATGATAATGTTGTTAAAAGTCATGTTGATATTATGGAACAGAAGGTTGGAGGAACTTGAGACTGTCGATAAGGATATAAAGGTTGAGTTGCAGTCTACACATGCTGGTCCAACTTATGCAAAAGATATTAATGTTCAAGGGGCTGCACACGTAGTTCAATTGGCGAAAGAAGCTGTTGAAGAAAATTTATGTGAAGGAAGTCCTCAAGGGAAGTTTACAAGTTGAAGGCTTGATCAAATTTTGTATTAGGGGGTGATTGTTGGAATTAAGATTACACAAATGATCAAAGTTTTAGTGAAAAACTCTTAATGGGTCAATTGGGTCAAGTACAATATTAGTTTAACACGTTAACAAAATACGGGTCAAGATGGATAACGTAAACATTATGTTAATATAATGGATTCAAACAAATAAGAATGATCAATAATAACTATGATTAGAAAATAACTAAAAATTATTCAATTAAACTATTTGTTTAGTTATAATTCACTTTAAGTTGGAAAAAAATTATGCTTTTTAAAATGACTCATTTAAACTGAAATTGATTATGCTTAGAACGCATCCTAACATGCACTCATCCTAGCCCACATCTGTTTTGACTTGTTACCTAACTCAACCTAATCCACCTATTTTGCTATGCATAAGAACAACTTTAGATGTATTGTATTTTTATTATGCTTTCATATGACATTTAGTTTGATTGTCTTATTTTAACATGACACGACCCGATTCGATCTAACTAGATATGAACAAAAGAGAAAAAAACTACTAAAAGACACGCCTATTTATACTGCAACTAGGGTGGTTATTGAAGTAATTTTCATTGATAGTTATTCAACCGTTTTGACCTAACTACCATAATGCCCTTTAGGCTCATACGACATAAAATACAGAAAAAATTTTGGACCTTAGCAGTTTATTATTAACTGCCCAAAACACTAAAACATATATGATTAAGTACTTTGACCCAATTGAAGTTTACTTGATCATATGTGAATTAGAGTCCAACATTCACCCCCTTAATTCACATATGGACAAGTCTTCAATAACCTTTGACATCTTCATTTGTGATGATGATTAAATCATCACTACTTGAGTCTTCAATATCAACACTTTCTTGTGCAGCCTCTGCTCCATCTTTTGCAGCATATGCGCCATTTTTTGCAGCCCTTGTGGAGTGCATATCGACCATTGCAGTCTTCAAATCTGCACCAGCAGCCTTCGGATCAGCCTGGGTAGTCTTTGGGTCAGCACCTGCTGCCTTTGGTTCAGTTCCTACATAGTCAAAAATAGCCTTTGCAGTTCCTGTGCTATTCAGAATCTGCACTGCAGTTTCTTCCTGTGCAGCCCCTATAGCAACCTACAAATTGTCCAGATTTTGCTTTACTTCTTCACTTGAATTCTTGACCAAACCTTGATTGATCATTCCTGTATTCAAAATATTTGGACCACACATGTAGGGCCAATCTCTATGTGCATTTACACTCATTTTGACATTAATCAAAGCCCTATTCACAATTTTCTTTCCTGCTTCAATCTTCCCCTATTTCGAACCACGTATGATCACCCTCCAATTTGGCTTCCTGTCGTCGAGTCTCAGGCCTGCAAACCCACGAATTATTCCTCTCATGCCCATCCATGGCCTTGATCAATGCATCATGGTTGCCATTGCCACTAGTACACTGCCAATTTGATGACCAATATTCGAATTTTTGTAAATTCCATCACAGGCTTGATTATGAACCAACCCTGATGTTTTTGCTCTTCTCGATTTGCTTCTCCTGGATACCACTGTTGCCTAGGAGTTCTCATTGCCATCTGTTTGATTTCACACCATTCTGGTGTTAATGTAGACTCCATTGTTACGTAAGAGATGAATTGCAAACTCACAGAAACACATACTTTGAATATGATATTTGCAAATGTTTGGATGCATTACAAACTCAAAGATACACTTATTTATACTACAACTTTTGGACCTTAGCAGTTTATTATTAACAGCCCAAAACACTAAAACATATATGATTAAGTACTTTTAGCCATTTGAACTTTACTTGATCATATGTGAATTAGAATCCAACAATGGTTACTACTATTTAATCAACTATTCTTTACAGTTGGGCAGTTGTGAAAGAGTATGCAATTTATTTAAAACATGAAATTATGTAGTTGTTTTGGGTGAGCTAGCATGCAATACTTATAGAAATATGTTATCACCTAAGGGTAGTATCATTATATTATTTGTGTAAATTTGAAGCGCCTGTCACATTCATGATATTGTAGAATACGGTGAGACCGGAAACGTGGCTACTTGACCACTCATGTTCACTTTCAACCGAAACTAACTATATGAATGAACGATTCACCAGCTATATGAAGTACATGACAAGTGAAGTAGCCAGTAGGGAACACATCACTATATGCATCTTTGGCATTTTATCTACGTACAAACTTAAATTTTAAAAAAAAATGTATGGCTTTTTTTTTACTTTCTAACTTTGTTTTTCCCTTGAATATTTCTTTCAGGTCCTATCGTCTATCGATCCTTCGATGTATGTTGAATGAAAAGGCGGTCATGATTACACGCCCTAATATGCTTGTGCAATTAGTTGCCTTTTGTGGGTTGTTGATTGTTGATCTTTTTGGGGGTTTTTTGGTTCTTCAATGATTAGGTAAGAAATAGTGTTGTGTTTTGCTAAGAAAAAAATTTCAAAATTGTTGCTTCTTCTAAATGATTATTCTTACTTTCATGATATATGTATTTTAAGGATGTTTGGCCATGTAACAACCTAATTGACAAGGTATCAAATGGTCAATAATCTTTTTTAGGACTTTAAACAGTGAATATCTTACAAAAAATTGATCAAATGGTCATGATTAAATAGTTTGTAAGTTAATTTAATGGTGTCTCATATATATATATACACACACACACATACATATATATATATACACATAAAGTCTCATTTCAAAAAAATTAGTAATCTAGTTATATACAGTTTTTAAATTTTGAAAATCTTTTCATGGCTATTTTAGACTGGTTTATGTATGCAATTATTGTCTATGATATTCACGCCTTTTATACTTCCAAAGTTCCAAAGAACATGTATGCAAAAGCTGATTGTTTTTTATTCATCATCATCTTTAGCGAAAAAGGATGAGTCATCAGTGCATGAAAAACGGGAATCGGGTTTCGACCGAGTATATGGATGGAGTAAAGGAATTTTTAAATGTTGCCCAACATACATTGAACTCCAATGGGTTAACTTTATGCCCATGTTCTAATTGTCTCAATTCGAGACTGCATAATATAGGTGTCATTGTGTAACATCCGTAAATTTTATGAAAACAATAATAAAATTGATATAGATTTATATTTAATTATTTATTTTCAAAATATGTTAATATGTTGTCCTGATTGGCAGAGGGTAAGGCATAGGGTAAAGACAAGAGTGAAAAAGTTAAAGTCATAAGTGATGGGATTTGTCGCTATGACCGTACTTCTAAATATAGAAAAGATTCCAAGCCATGTGAATCACTAGAAAGAAAATAGGTAAAAGAGAGTAGGTAGTACACAAGCATTTAAAACCAAAACCAAATCAAACTAAACAGTAAAAGGATAGGATTTGGGGGCAAAAGAGTAAATAAATAAGGATGTTATTTCGGGTAATAAAATAAACACGCGGATCTTGATTTTGATCTGGATGGTTTCTAAAATTAGCATAGAACTGGGAGCCACCACCTTTCTCCTGCATTCACAACCAACCAAAAGCACATAGTTCAATAACACTCTTTTCCGGTAGATTAAGAACAGAGAAAACCCTTGTTTTCTGCAAAACAGAAGTTGCGACGGAGCTTTCAACTTCTCTAATCCTGCTTGACCTCCCAAGATTTCACTTCTGGGCAAGGAGGGACCCAAATAGGAACCCGCACAGGGACAGAATTTCTGTCCTTGGTGACGGGAAGAGAAATTGTTATTGCATGTAAAAAAACTCAGACGCCATAGCAACTATGACACCACAAGGAACTACGGGGTCATTCCTTAACCTTATGTTTGTATCCATACACTACAATCTAGTTCGAGGAATTCTTATTGCATGTCACATCTCTTTTCAAGTTCCGGTCCTCTAAATAGGAGAACATAACAGGGATTTATGGAACCTAAAGGATTAAGGAGAAAACCTTAATCTAAAGAGGAGACGGTGACAGGGGTCGGAAATAAATGCTACCTAGATACTGATTTCGGTCTGCTAAATTGGACCGAATAATTTTGCAGCAACCTTAGGCGTTGTGGCAAAATCCAATTGCTAGACTGGTGGACCGTACCAGTAAACCGGAGTTTTTTTATTTTAAGGAAAATTTTGGAATATAAAACCAAAAAAGGGCTTATTTCGTATAAATTGGGGATTTTGTTGAAATGGTTGATTCTATAAGAAAATGTATAAATTCTATGAATATATATAATTGTTACAAGTAGATATGTAATTTCTGTAAAAATGTAATCTTGGAGATTTTATATGTTGTAACAGTGAATTTAGAAATTTTGAAATGAGATTCTATCATGAAATTATAAATTTTATAAAGGAAAGATAAATAACAATTTATTAAGAAAATAAGACAAATAAGGGACAATTGCGAACAGGAACAGTATACTTGGTATCATCACAAAAATATTCGCAAAAGAGATTCATGATAAAATGAGTAACTTATACTTGGAACATTTGCGAATGAGTAATCTGAAATGTTTGCGAAAAAGTACTTAGTACTGAGCAGTTGCGGGTGAACAATTCTCGACAATTGCGAACAAGTAAATCAGTATACTTGGAAAATTTGCGAATGATCATGAACCTTTGCGAATGAATAAAATTGTACTTCGGATTATTGCAATTGAGTAATCTTAAGCAATTGCGAGCAAGTATATGATACTCATAATGTTTGCGCATGAGTAATTGAATAATCATGAAGATTTGCGAACTAATATATCATACTTAGTATGATTGCGAATGAGTAGTTCCAAATGTTTACACACAAACCATGACTTTGCGAATGAACAAATTTATAATTTCAGAATCTCTGCGATTGAACAAGACATTAAATAGTACTGTGTAAACTCTGTTTCATAAATGTTTTGATCTGACACATAATTAAATGTATGATTTTATATTTATGTAAACTCTGTTTTGAAATTTTGATTATAATGTATGCATCTAACCTATAAAGTCGAATGTTGTCGGTCTCATAGTGTAGAGATTTAACCTATTCGCTCGAGGAGGAATAGCCCATATAATGATGTCATTTATAAGGGGGTTAATTGATCAATTGACTGAAAGTGGCTGGTGACGACTAGCCTGGCAGAGGGTGAACGTGACCCTAAGACAGTGACTTATTTGAAATGTTGCTTAGTTATTTTTCACAACCTAACTATATGTGATTAAATGATAATTCAATATGTTCATTTGGGGTTCTTAAATAAGAACTGTGGAATTATCAAAATCTAGTATAATGACTATCACATATAAAGAAGTATTGAATACATATTAAACTTAGACCTCACCTGTTTATAGTGACCTATTTTGTTATGTGTCTGGTGATCCTTCCGAAAAAGGAAATAAGGGAAAAAAAGATGTAGGATAATGGTGGAGATGGGCGAGACAACTCGTCAGAAAACCATGTTGGCGAATAATCTCCACTATTATTGCCTTTGAATGGCTATGTTTTGTTGTATAAAAGAATAACTCTTGGTTTTGTTGAATATTAGTTGTGAACATTCTGTCAAAAGATTTGACTTGGATGTACGCTATGTTATTATGAATGATTAATATTATTCCACTGCTTATGTTAGTTAAGCATTAAATCATTCATATTCTTTGATTATCTGTTGAGTGGTGGCTTCGGGAGTCGAGGCGCCACAAGTTGGTATCAGAGCCATTGGTTTAAGAGAAGTAAGATACGAAAGTATACTTAAACTTAAACCAGGACTCTCTGGGAATAACAGAACCACAATCTAAAAATTATGAAAGAGATAACTCAATACAACAAACTACATACACTTTAGCTTGATAAAGGATTAAATTATGGAAGGGGAATTTTAAGAAGGCTTTAATATTTAGAAAGAAATGAAGAGTTGCAATTAGCTATTGCAAAACTGCATAACTTTTTAAATATGGAGAATTTTAAAATTTTTCTATACATAAGAATTTCCTACAACAAAGATAAATAGGTGCCATTAGAATTACCTGCTGTGAAATTGGTGAAAATATTAATTTGAATTGTAAACAAGTACAATGGACCATGTAATCATTTATTAGACACTTTAATATATGCTCCGAGATTAACACCTACGTAAATATGTTTAGGCATAAGTCATAATACTCTATGGATGGACGTGGTAGAGGGCGTGGGAAGGTAAAGACAGGGGATAAATCCTCTAGCAAAAACAAAGCAATTGGAGAAATGACAGCTGCGGATCTGGAGAAGATGATTTCATCCCAGTTCAACGCTTCGTTCAAGATTGCTATGCCAAAGATCCTAAACACTACTACAGTGCACGTGAAGAAGCAATTAAGAAAAGATTATGATCCCAAGAATGCTGGGGAAGGTAATAGTAAGAAAGGCAAGGAGAAAGTGGTCGTAGTAGAAG
Organism: Mikania micrantha; assembly: GCA_009363875.1. Taxonomy (NCBI): domain Eukaryota; kingdom Viridiplantae; phylum Streptophyta; class Magnoliopsida; order Asterales; family Asteraceae; genus Mikania; species Mikania micrantha. The sequence goes on from CM018693.1 coordinate 57,437,177, forward strand.
ATGAGAATGAAGATGAAGATAATGAGGATGACCTCCATGAAAACTAGAAGAACAAAGATAAGGGGGAAGGAACTCTCGACAAAAAATTTTAGGAAAAAGGTGGAAAAAATAATGATGAGGAACATGACCATGAAGAGGAAGAAAGTGATGACGAAGATGAAGGAACAGATTATGAGACTGAGGAGGAGGAAGAAGAAGAGGAAAGAGCAAGAAATCACAAACGTAATAGGTGTGATGATAAAGCATTTGAAGGTTGTAGCCCTCCAGTGTTCGATGGTAAGAAGGACGCTATTGGCACTTTCCAATGGGTCAATGAGATGGAAGCAGTGATCAATATTAGTGAGTGCAGTGCTAGGCAGGCCGTTAAATTTACAGCTCATTCGTTTGTATCAAATGCTCTTTTGTGGTGGAATACTATGAAACAACCGGTGCGAATACGTGGGATAGACAACATGGGATGGAATGAACTCAAAAGAAGAGTATTGGAGAATTTTTGTCCGCAAAGCAAGTTAGATCGTATGGAAACCACCTTTCTAGGCATTTCGGCTGCTGAGTTGACTCATAGGGAGTACTCATCTAAATTCAACGAAATGGCGCGACTACTTCCACAGTTGGTAACATCAGAAAGTGTGCGAGTAAGGAGGTATACTCAAGGTTTACCGACTGTAATTAGGAAAACCCTCTTGGCAATGGTTCCACGAACCTTCAAAGCGGCGATTGATGTGAGCCGTACACTATTTATTAAGGAATATGGAGATAGCGGTAGCGCATCAGGAGAGAAGTGGAAGATAGCCGATGTGGGAGATGATTCTAAAACTATTGATGGCAATGCAAGGAAAAAGTTCAAAGGAAATTTTAAAAGCCGGTGCAAAACATGTAATAAGCTTTACAAGGGAAAGTGCCACGAGAGTAACCCAACTCCCTTTATCTGTTTTAGATGCGGGAGAACATGTCATATTGCCCCAAACTGTATGGAGAACAAATCAGTGGGGTGTTTTAATTGCGGAGATACGAGGCACAGAATCGTGGATTGTCCAAAACCTACAAAGAATGATGCAAAGAAGGTTGATGGAGCAAAAGCTAGAGCATTCACCATGATTGTAGAAGAAGCCAGGAGAAATGAGGAAGGCGTAGTGGGTACGTTTTTAATAAACCAAGTACCTGCTAATATATTATTTGACTTTGGTCCTAGCAAAAGTTTTTTTCTCATGCGTTTAGCAAAATTTTAAATAAACCGGAAATAGAATTGGCCAATCTTTTGAAGTAGAAAAGGCTATAGGCAAAACTTCAAGAATAGTAAAAATAATTGAAGATTGTATGCTTAATTTATATGAGCATCAATTAAAAGTCAAATTACATCCTATGATTTTGGGAGGATTTGACGTTGTAATAGGAATGGGTTGGTTGTCAGAGAACAATGCTCAAATAATTTGCAAAGAAAAGATGATACAAATGCAAATTCCAAGTGGTCAACAAATTATTATTAGAGCAGAACGAGATAGAAGCAAATTGAGAATAATTAATGTAATAAAAGCTCAAAAATAAATATTATCTGGATGTAACGCTTACTTGACATATGTGATTAATGCTGACATCAAAGAGAAAGATATAGATGATGTTCCAGTTGTGTGTCAATATCCCGAGGTGTTTCCAAAAGACCTCAAGGGATTACCTGCTGATCGGGAGGTAGAATTTAGAATAGATTTGGTACCAGGAGCACAACCAGTTGATAAGACTCCTTATAGGTTAGCCCCTAAAGAGTTGAAGGAATTAAATGGACAATTACAAGACCTAACTAACAAAGGATTCATCCTACCCGGTATTTCACTCTGGGGTGCTCCAGTTCTGTTTGTGAAGAAAAAGGACAGCAGCATGCATATGTGCATCGACTATAGGGAATTAAATAAGCTAACTATAAAGAATAAATACCCTTTGCCTAGGATTGATGATCTATTTCACCAATTGCAAGGAGCAAGTTGGTTTTCAAAAATAGATTTGAGATCTAGATATCATCAACTAAAGGTAAGGGAGGAAGATATTCCTAAGACAGCTTTCCGTACCAGGTATGGACATTTTGAATTTTTGGTAATGTCGTTTTGACTAACAAATGCTCCGGCTGCCTTTATGTAGTTTGTAAACCAATGTTGGATAGATCGGTAATTGTATTTATTGATGACATATTAATTTATTCAAAGAATGAAGGGGATCATGCCTGTCACTTAAGGGAGGTTTTAGAAACTTTGAAAAGAGAGAATTATACGCAAAGTTCTCGAAATGCAAGTTTTTGTTAAAGGAAATGCAATTCCAGGGACACGTAGTTAATGCGGAACGCGTTAAGGTGGATCCGGCAAAGATTGAAGCAGTGAAAAATTGGAAGATTCTGAGGATACCCACTGACATAAGAAGTTTCTTGGGATTAGCTGGTTATTACCACTGATTTATCCAAGACTTTTCAAAGAGAGCATCAGCACTAACAAAATTAAGAAACAAGGAAGTGAAATTTGAATGGGGAGATGCTCAGCAATTAGCTTTTGATGAGCTAAAGAAAAGACTAACTGAGGCTCCTATTCTGGGATTACCGAAGGGAACGAACGACATGGTAATCTACTCAGATGCATCATATTTGGGATTAGGTTGTGTTCTAATGCAAAGAGGAAAGGTGATTGCGTATGCATCACGACAATTAAAAGTCCATGAACTCAATTACCGGACTCATGATTTAGAACTAGCAATTGTTGTATTTGCGCTCAAGATATGGTGTCACTATATGTATGTGTCGAAATGCATGATTTATACAGAACATAAGAGTTTGAAATAATTCTTTGAGCAAAAAGAATTAAATATGAGGCAAAGAAGATGGCTGGAACTTATAAAGGACTATGATTGTGAAATACGGTACTACCCTGATAAGGCTAATATAGTTGCAGATACGTTAAGTAGAAAGGAAGGAAGTGAAGTAATTCATGTGAAATCATATGCGTTGACGATAACGTCATCATTCTTGGACCATATAAGAGAGGTGCAATGGGAAGCATTGAAAGATGAAAATGTTAAGGACGAAAGAATGTTTGGAGTAAGTGATAAGTTATCTGAAAACGAATTGGGAATCAAAAAACGCTTTGGTAGGATCTGGATTCCCAGATTCAGTGATGTGAGGAAAAAGATTACGGAAGAAGCTCACAAGACTAGATATTCAATTCATCCAGGAGCTACAAAGATGTACCAAGACCTGAAGAGAGATTATTGGTGGCCATGAATGAAATTTAAGGTTATGCAGTATGTAAATAAATGCTCTACATGTACTTTAGTGAAAGCTGAACATCAGAGACCTTAAAGATACATGCAGCCATTACCTATACCTGAACGGAAGTGGTAGCAGATAACAGTGGATTTCATCATGAAATTACCAAGGATAGTTCAAGGATTCGATACAATATGGGTGGTAGTGGACAGGTTAGCAAAAAGTGCTCATTTCATACCTATTAAAGAATCTTATAATTCGGAGAGATTGTCGGAAGTATTTATTAAAGAGGTGGTTTCTAGACATGGGTCGTTAACGACGATTGTGTTAGATAAAGATACCTGATTCAATCATGATTTTGGAGGAAATTTCATGAGCATATGGGGACTAAGCTCCTTTTGAACACTACTTATCATCCTCAGACTGACGACCAAAGTGAAAGAACAATACAAACAGTGGAAGATATGTTTAGAGCTTGTGTTATGGATTTGGATGGAAGTTGAGACAAACATTTACCAGTAGTAGAATTTTCCTATAATAATAGTTACCACTCAACTGTAGGCATACCTCCTTATGAAATGTTATATGGTCGTAAATGTAGAACTCCGGTTTGCTGGGGTAATGTGGATCAAAGGGAACTAAGGGATTTGAATGTGGTAAATTTTACAAACCAAAAGTTGGACCAAATTAAATCAAAAATGAAGGCAGCCCAGGAGAGACAAAACGCTTATTTTGACAAAAGAAGGCCTGTTGAGTTCCAAGTGGGTGATAAAGCATTATTGAAAGTATCACCTTCGAATGGTCTCATTAGGTTTAGAAAAAGTGGTAAGCTGAGTCCCAGATACATTGGACCTTTCACTATAATTGCAAAAGTAGGAAAGGTGGCATATCGACTTGAATTGCCGGCAGAAATGAAGGAAATTCATCCAACATTTCATGTATCCTATTTAAGGAAATGTTTGTGGGATGAAAATTTGCGAGTGCCTTTACAAGATATTTAGGTCAATGCTAATTTGAATTATCTTGAACAGCCAACCCAAATAATTGATCGTCAAGAGAAAAAGTTAAGGAACAAAAGTGTTAAACTAGTCAAAGTGTTGTGGGGTAGTGGAAAAAGATCATAAGCTACGTGGGAGACAGAAGATGAAATGCGAGCACAATACCCATACTTATTTGGTATGCAAAAAGTTTCATGGACGAAACTCTATTTTAGGGGGGTAGAATTGTAACATCAGTAAATTTTATGGAAACAATAATAAAAATGATATAGAATTATATTTAATTATTTATCTTTCAAAATATGTTAATATGTTGTTGTGATCGGTAGAGGGTAAGGCATAGAGTAAAGACAAGAGTGAAAAAGTTAAAGTCATAAGTGATGGGATTTGTCACTATGACCGTACTTCTAAATATACAAAGATTCCAAGCCATGTGAATCACTGGAAAAGGAAATAGGTAAAAGAGAGTAGCTAGTACACAAGCATTTAAAACCAAATCAAACTAAACAGTAAAAGGATAGGATTTTGGAGCAAAAGAGTAAATAGAAAGGAATGATATTTCGGGTAATGAAATAAACACACGGATCTTGATTTTGATCCGGTTGGTTTCTAAAATTAGTATAAAAGGGGAGCCACCACCCTTCTCCTTCATTCATAACCAACCAAAAACACATAGTTCAATAACACTCTTTTCCGGTAGATTAAGAACGGAGAAAACCGTGTTTTTCTGCAAAACAGAAGCTGGGACGGAGCTTCCATCTTCTCCGATCAAGAAGAATTTTTATTGCATGTCAAAGTCTCTGCTTGAACACCCAAGATTTCATTTCTGGGCAGGTAGAGACCCAAACTGCAACCCGCACAGGGACATAATTTATGTCCATGGCGACGGGAAGAGAATGTTATTGCATGTCTAAAACTCTGACGCCCTAGCAACTATGACACCGTAAGGAACTGTGGTGTCATTCCATAACCTTATATTTGCATCCATACACTGCAATTTAGGTCGAGGAATTCTTATTGCATGTCACATGCCTTTAGGAGAAGATGGTGACAAGGGTCAGAAAGAAATGATACCAAGATACTGGTTCCGGTCCGCTAAATTGGACCGAATAATTTTGCATCAACCTTAGGCGTTGTGGCAAAATCCAGTTGCGAGACTGGTGCACCGTACCTGTAAACCGGTGTATTTTTATTTTAAGGAAAATTTTGGAAGAGAAAACCAAAAAAGGGCTTATTTTGTATAAATTGAGGATTTTGTAGAAATGGCTGATTGTGTAAGAAAATGAATAAATTCTACGAATATATATAATTGTTACAAGTAGATATGTAAATTTCTGTAAAAATGTAATCTTGGAGATTTTATATGTTGTAACAGTGAATTTAGAAATTTTGAAATGAGATTCTATCATGAAATTATAAATTTTATAAAGGAAAGATAAATAATAATTTATTAAGAATTTATTAAGAAAATAAGACAAGTATAAATGAGCAATAAGGGACAATTGTGAACAGGACCGGTATACTTGGTATCATCACAAAAATATTCGCAAAAGAGATTCATGATAACATGAATAACTTATACTTAGAACATTTGTGAATGAGTAATCAGAAATGTTTGCGAACAAGTACTTAGTACTGAGCAAAAGCGGATGAACAATTCTGGACAATTCCGAACAATTAATCAGTATACTTGGAAGATTTGCGAATGATCATGAACCTTTGCAAAAGAATAAAATTGTACTTGGGATAATTGTGATTGAGTAATCTTAAGCAATTGCGAACAAGTATATGATACTCATAATGTTTGCGCATGAGTAATTGAATAATCATTAACATTTGCAAACTAATATATCATACTTAGTATGATTGCGAATGAGTAGTTACAAATGTTTACACATAAACCATAACTTTGCGAATGAACAAATTTAAAATTTCAGAATCTCTGCGATTGAACAAGACATTCGTAAATCTCTACCAGACATTAAATAGTACCGTGTAAATGATATTATAGGTCCTTGATACTTGGTTGGCGAATTAAAGAAAGTTAAGTTAAGAGAACAACCAGGCGAGTTCTATGACGCTCTATTTCATAAATGTTTTGAGCTGGCACATAATTAAATGTATGATATTATATTTATGTAAACTCTGTTTTGAAATTGTGATTATAATTTATGCATCTAACTTATAAAGTCAAATGTTGTCGGTCTAATAGTGTTGAGATTTAACCTATTCGCTCGAGGAGGAATAGCCCTCATAATGATGTCATTTATATGGGGGTTAATTGATCAATTGACTGAAAGTGGCTGGTGATTATAGGCCTGGCAGAGGGTGAACGTGACCCTAAGACGTTGACTTATTTGAAATGTTGTTAGTTATTTTCCACAACTTAACTATATGTGATTAATTGATAATTCAACATGTTTGTTTGGGGTTCTTAAATAAGAACTGTGGAATTATCAAAATCTAGTGTAATTATTATCACATATAAAGAAGTTTTGAATACATATTAAACTTAGAACTCACCGGTTTATACTGGTGATCCTTCCGGAAAAGGAAATAAGGGAAAAGCAAAGATGTAGGATAATGGTGGAGATGGGCGAGACAACTCGTCAGAAAACCACGTTGATGAATAATCTATACTATTATTGCCTTTGAATGGCTATGTTTTGTTGTATAAAAGAACAACTCTTGGTTTTGTTAAATTTTAGTTGTGAACATTATGTCGAAAGATTTGACTTGGATGTATGTTTTGTTATTATGAATGATTAATATTATTCCGCTGCATATGTTGATTAAACATTAAATCATTCATATTCTTTGATTATCTGATGAGTGGTGGCTTCGGGAGTTGAGGCGCCACACAGTGCTGCCCATTTGTTTAATGTAGGAATTAATAAGTAGTTTACACAGTGGGTGTACCATAGTGAGGATGAAATCAATGAAGAAGATATGGGTTGAGATGATTTCGTTGGTGAAGATTCTTTCGAATTAAGAGCATGATTAGAGGATGCAATTGGTAATCAATTTTTTATATTGGCAATGCGAGTGATCTAATTGGAAACCAAAAGGCTACTGAAAATACTCGTTATGAGAAGCTGCATGAAGCGCTAAATAATTCTTTGTATGCAATAATTTTTCGACTCTGGTGTTTGTTGTGAAGTTGATGAATTTAAAAGTGATGAACAAATGGACTGACAATTCTTCTGAGTTGTTAAATTTGTTACACGAGGTACTTCCTGATGGTAATAATTTTCCAAAGAGCTATTACGATGTTAGAATGTTGCTTTGTGAAGCTGGTTTAGGTTACGAGCTTATTGACGTTTGTCAATATGATTGTGCTATTTTTTACAGGGACAACAAAGATGCCATAACATGTCCGTTCTGTCAAAGTAGTCGTTATGTGCGCAATAAAATTGCTTATAAGAAGCTTCGATACTTTTCGATAGCACCTCATTTGAAACGCCTATATGCGTTCCGCCACACAGCTAAAGATATGCGGTTGCATAAAGAGGTACGCAAGGATGAAGATGGAGCTCCACCTCACCCTGCTGATGGAAAGGCTTGGAAGCATTTTGATGACTTGTATCCTAGTATTGTGAATGGTGCTAGGAGTGTATGATTGGGGCTAGCTTCAGATGGGTTTAACCCTTTTGGAAATATGACGACAACATATAGTATGTGCCTGGTCATTTTGATGCCATATAACATGCCACCATGGTATACGATGCACATGAGCAATTACCTTTTAAATTTATTGATTCCCAGGCCAAAATCTCCTGATAAAGACTTTGATGCCTTTTCAAGGCCGATTGTTGATGATCTTAAAGTTTTATGGCATGACGGCGTTGAGGCGTATGATGTGTATTCAAAATCACATTTCACTCTTTATGCTGTAGTACTATGGACGATTAGTGACTTCCCCGCTTATGCTTACTTTTCTGGGTAGAGAACAATGGGTAAATTGGCGTGCCCAATATGCCTAGAGGATGCTCGTACTAATCGAATTCGTTGTAAAATATATTATACAGGGCATCATTGTTTTTTAAGTAAAGCACACAGTTGGAGAAAAAGTTTACAGTTTGATGGAAAGCAAGAGAAAAGGGAAAAACCTCGTCAATTCACAGGTGATGATATTTTGAGGCAGCTGGCAGAAATTGCCAGCTGCAGTACTGGTAAAGCACCTAGTAATGAGGATAGGAAGCGTAAGCGAGGTATTGAAGAGTTAGATTTGTCAAAAAGGAGTATTTTGTTTGAATTTCCATACTGGTCTAAATTACTGATGCATCATAATCTTGATGTGATGCATATAAAAAAACGTGTGTGATAATATAGTAGGGACATTGTTAAATGATCCCGTGAAATTGAAGGATACTACCAAAGCACATTTAGACTTGGAGGATCTTAACATTCGCAAAGAACAATGGTTGAAACTGAGAAATGAATATTTGAGAAACCTCATGCTAATTTCACATTGAATAAAGATGAGTGTGTGAAGTTTTCAAATTTATCAAGTCTGTTCGCCTACCAGATGGCTATGCATCCAACATTAGTCGATCTGTGACGGACCATAATACACTTGGAGGGATGAAAACACATGACTGTCATGTATTGATTCAGAAAAAACTAACTGTAACCATTCTCCCTTACTTGAATAAGGAAATACGTGCAACTTTGATCGAGTTTTGCCAATTCTTTCAAAAAATATGCTCTAAAACGCTATATGTAAAAGAAATTGAGGAAATGAAGACAGGATTCGTCATTATATTATATAAACTTGAGAAGATATTTCCTCCGACATTTTTTACAATCTTGGTTCACTTGTGTGTACAATTACATGAAGAAGCGTTGTTAGGAGGACAGGTAAATCAAAGGTAGATGTTTGGGATTGAACGTCGTATGGGTACATACAAAGGATATGTTCATAACTTTGCACGTCCCAAGGGCTCTATTGCTGAAGCGTATGTTGTCGACGAGGCTATCACATTTTTATCTCGTTATGACGATAATATTGAAACAAGGTTTAACCCTGTAGAACACAATTGGGATGTACTTAACACTAAACATGGGATGGAGTTATTCAAAAATAAAGTTCGAACACTAGGAGCATGAAAAGTTGAACAACTAGGGGACTTTGTTGATGTGGTGCAATGGTACATCATCAATAATTGCAGAGATGACCTTGATGTTTATTTAAAGTGGGTTTGCCATATTTACCTATACTCTTATTTTTTAATTATGATTTTATTTAAAAATAGCAACTCACATGTTCTTTAATTTAGGGAGCACAAAGAATCTTTATACTCAAGAAGTATAAGAGAAGTAAATTTAGATACTATACAGAAACAAGAATTTCCCTCTTGGTTCAAGAAAAGGGTAAATAAGTAAAGACATTACTTTTAGTAATAGATATTAAAAATTTTTAACTAATTTTTCGTTTTTATAGATAGGTCTGCTTAGAGTCAATGGTGATCCCCGTGCAACCGATGATTTGTGTGCTTTGTCACAATATCCTGATGATAGCTATACTAATTGGGAAAGTTGCATCGTCCATGGTGTTCGATTCTGTTGCAAAGATCATGATGATAAGTTCACTACACAATGTAGTGGAGTGTGTGCCGGGGATGAAGATGAATCAATGATGTACTATGGTGTTGTATTGGAAGTTTTATAGTTGGATTTCATACTTGGTAGAAAGGTATTCATGTTTCGTTGCAAGTGGTATAATACTGATCCGAAGGGAAAAAACGTGGTGGTTGATCACAAATTAACGTCCATTGACATTACATCTAAGTGGTATGTACAAGAACCTTTTATTTTTGCTAATCAAGCTTAACAAGTATTTTATCTAAATGATATGGCTAGTGGAAAGTATTCGAGAGTGGTTCAAAAAGTAAACCATCGTAACATTTATGATATGCTTGAGCATGATGTAGACGAGGTATTTATGAATGATTTGTTTCATGAACATGAATCAAATGACTTGCCACGTTTTCAGCCAGATGAAGAATTACCTGACACATCTCTCATAGTTCGAAATGATGTGGAACCAAAGTCGTTATCATATGAGGTAGTTCTAGCAATACGTAATGCAAATGCATCTGTGCATGACTTAATAGATACTGATGACGAACATGATGATCTGGGTAGAATTTTTTTGAATAACGAATCTATACTTGATTCTGAGACCGATCATGATTCGACTGATCCGGATCATAATAGTGACGATGACGACTCTTTTGCCTGATGTTCTTGAAAAGTTATGGTTAGTTTTGAGTACAATCTTTTTATTGTCAGTTTTAGTATCCTTATTTAATTGCTATATTGCTGCTATGTATTCCTCATGGTCCAGCAACAACCTGCTCGGATCTGATCGGACCTGTAGCAGTGAACTTCTCAAGACAACAGCAGTAAACTGCTTGTACCAGCAGTAGTGAAATGTTCGAAACTGCAGTTATCTGCACATCCACTCAGGACAGCATTGATCTTACCAGCAGCAGTGAACTGGTCACCCGCAGCAGTGAGATGCTTAGGACAAGTGATCCTGCTCATTCCATTAATTTGTTATGTGAATTTTTAACTTCTTTTGTTTTGCTAATTTGCAGGAATGATGTTCATCGTGAACTATGAGCAAATCCACGTATCAGAGTAGTATGAAGGTGGCGACAGGTTGTTACATTGTTTGCATTAAAGAGTGTAGCTTTTGACTCCAAAAATAAAACATGTGATAGTTCAACTTTTTTGTGTTTTTTTTTCTTTTTTTATGGCTAGTCTCCTAAATGACCTACATTTATTTTTCATATAATATATCATTAATCTTTTTAATAAAACTAGAAGAAATTTATGTGAAATCAGAGTTTGATTATTGCTTATGTACGTGTTCTTGTTTTTTTACTTACTGATGTATCCAAATGCAATTCTGAAAATAGAGATTACATCATGGGATTATGTCATGAATTAATCTATGTGACTGTATTATTCATACTATGCACAAAAGGGCATATTGATCAGACTTGGTTTCATGGTCAATCCGTTTTATGGCACAACACGTATTATGATGTAGTTCGCCGTATAGTGTCATGTTTGCTTTCAGTTTTTCATATATATTTATGATTAAATTAATTCTTTTAAGTTCTTATATTGTAACGTGCATTACATAAAAATGTTTTACGTCTGTGTTTCAATTGTCACGTCATAACATGTGGGCTCTAGTCGTTTCACTCTATGGCAGCGTGTGAGTAACTATTCTTGTTTGATATGAATCCTAGACAAGTTACAGTTTAATCATAAATGCAAAAATATGATTGAAATGTATAATTTAAATAAAATCTATACAAATTTAGAATTTTTTTTTCTATAATTAAGTCTGTATACGTATAAAATAGAATTTGAAGATGATATTATTATAAACTTAATTTTACAATGCGCAGCTACAAATAGGTGGGCCTTGGCTTCCTTGATCATGGTGCAAGGACATAGGCCCTTGTCATTGTGGCTTCTCATACCACATGCCCTCTATGTATACATTTTTCACAAATAGTATAGTGACACCATTAGACATAATGGATTTTTCATGCCTCCTTAGTCGTCATGCGAGTTGGAAAACCAAGGGTGTTTCCTTGGCCGATGAGAATCATAGGGAGAGGCTTCGGTGGCATGCCAATGCCCATGTTTTCAAGCCAAATCCCAAGTTGGCTCGTGACAAAGAGCAATGACATTGATAGACCCTGAATGTTAAATTCAACTATAATTTTCACTAATCAATGAATGCTCACTAAGTATTTATGGTAAACTTGTTTTTAAAATACAAATCTAAAGAAAGTATGTTTTTATAAATAAAGGTTAAATATACCTTGTATGAAACTCATTTAAAATATGATTGACCTCAATTGATAAATGAGGATGTTGTGTTAACCTAGTACAAAGTTTCTGTGTTTGTTACTTATATGCCATTATATTGACTTGAACAACCGTTTCATTTTAATGCACTGCGTCACCACCTTCCTACCCTTGTTTTGTTTTATTAAGGATGACTTTATTTGAAGTTCAGGGGTCGTTTTGTTTTACTTGAATTTATATATTGTTTAATTTAGTTTCCTTGGATGGAATCAATTAGCTAGAAATTAACCTAGTAATAGTTTGTTTGAATCCCCTAAAATTACCCTTTTGTTCATTTGGACGTATTTTTTGTACGCTGAAAATAGAACTTATGACCAATGCCAGATCCATGAAATTTTTTCTGTGGGTTCATTTTTTTGAGCGCTTTATTTAGATTGAATCGAAACAAAAATTTCGGTCAGACTTGACGGTTCTAGTAATGCAATGTTCATTATGTAATAACAGTGCGATATGCTAAGTAAATAATTAAAAAAACATCGTCGTTAAAGAGTTCATAGGTTCATAATGCACGCTCCTTTAAGATTTCTGAGCTCCTAACCATGCGGGAGTCACACACCCCCTTATGGGGTTCTAGGGGTAGGGAACCTGGTGGGAGTTCCGCAGGACAGCCAACAGGCAATGGTCAAGGGGGCAACGCCCCTTGGTGGTTCGAGGCAAATACTCGAAACCTAAACGAAATTTGCTAAGTTTATTTGACCGGAATGAATATGACCGGCGATTTAACCACTAATAAATATTATTTTAGTTGGTGATATATCACAGAGGAAATCAATATAAGAACACACATGCAATTCTCTAACAAAGACCATTTACTCATTCAAGTTGACAAATTACATAGAAGATTGTATTAAGGATTCACCCTTAAAAATATTAGTGAGTTCACCTTAGCTTTTTCGAAAACAAGAAAATTCCTACTAAATCCTGAAAAAGCAGTGGGTTCCCATGAACCCACTCCCCATAGATTGGATCCACCCATGCTTATGACCAAAATACCTACCAAAGCAAGGATCAACGATAGTAAATCACGAAAATTTAGAAACTTCTTTGAACATTGGTTATTAACCTTGCATGGACACGTGGGGTTTTGACTACCACAAGCTTATCATGAAATCAACAACAACTGTATGCAACTCTAAATCTTCTTAAATTAAAGTCTGGAATTTCAGCCCAATTAATGGATCATTTTAATGTCAGTCACTGGCGCAACACATGTAACGAGGTTCGTAAACACGTCGCATGACGTCATGTTGCTTTCAATTTTTCATAAATCTTTCCGATTAAATATATTTTTTAGGTTGTTATTCAATAATGTGTGGCATGATAATGGTTTACAACTATGTTTCAACTGTCACGTCATAACATGCACGTTTTAGTCGTATTTCTCCGTGGCAACGTGCAGGTAACTTGTCTTATTCTATGTGAATCTTGAACAAGCTATGGTTTTATCATAAATAAAATATAAGCTTAAAATATACAACTAAAATAAAATCTATATAAATTTGGAGTATGTATTTATCTTTACGTCTGTATACAAATGAAATGAAATTTGAAAATGATATTATTATAAACTTAATTTTACGCATAGACACGAATCTTAATCATTATTTATTTGGATTTGTATCTTGTAAATCAATGAATTCACAAGTTTAATACTATTTAAAATAATCTAGTTGGTCAATAGTCAATACTCATCAAAACATCAAAGACTGGCATATAACTGTTCGCACGTTAAAAAAATTAGAAATTTTGCTCCTAGCCTCAAATTCTCCTCACGTTCCATACGGTTTGTAATGTGCACAAATGTTCCATCGTCTGTCGTGTTCTTAGTTCAATTGCAAAAGGTTAGTTTCGTGATTCAATTTGCACTCACATGTTAGTGGTTTTGCCATTTTCAATTTCTTGATTATGTTTATTTGTGGTACCTTCATCTTGTTGTACGTTTTTATTGATTAGGGTTCCAAAATAGCTTTTATTTTTGGCGCTGTTGTTGGTGGATTCACTTGTGCACTTCAATTTCGACTCAATATGTAGATATCAATACGTACATCATTTTTTGTATTGGGCTAATGTTTCTTTGTTTTTAATTCACAATTTTTTTCAGGAATATAGAAACCAGAACCTAGAGAAATTATCATGAGCAATAGAGCTGAATTGTAAGGAACGCACACCACGTGTTCGATGAAAGGTATGTGTGGTTTTTTTGCTGTTTGTTTCAATTTCTAGACTTGCATACAATTTGCTATGATTTTTGGTTGCTTTCTATGATTTTGTTTAATTTGTCAATTTCAATTCATTGACATCTACATCACTTGTTCAACTGTTTTTCATTGTTGTTCATAATACAAAACACCAGCAAGAAAGAAGGAACCGAAACTCCTTTTTTATTTTATGATGATGAAAATAAATTGGTACGTTATTGGTATGTCATCAGCTATAGGTTTTTGTTTCCCAGAATCGGATTGAATCAAATAATAATCAAACTTCAATTTAGAGAATTTTAAGACGAGTTTATATATGATGTTGATATGAATTTATAATGCTCTTGATTTAATGTTGATTACATATGCCTTAAGTAATGTTACAAGACACAATACGAAATTGATCTTAGACTATTACAAATTTGATTGTTTCTTTTTGTTCCAGGTAAGCCATGAGAATTGGATTGTTTTAAATTGAAAATGCATAATTTTGAGACGAGTTTATAGTATGTTGTTGATAACAAATCATTATGCTCTTGACTTAAACTTTTTTATCCAGGCTTTAAGTAGTAATACTATGCACAAATAAATTGATCGTACTTACCTTAATACATAGGATCTCTACTACGTGACACAAAATATAAAGATTTCACATGAAAAGATAATCTTTTTTTTCTATTTGTTTTAGTTATATGTTTTAGCACTATCAATTGAGCTGAATTGTAAGGAATGCAAACCACGTGTTCGATGAAAGGTATGTGTCATTTTTTTGGTGTTTGTTTCAATTTCTAGAATTGCTTACAATTTGCTATGATTTTTGGTTGCTTTCTATGATTTTGTTTAATCTAAAGACCCTAATGTCAATTTCAGTTCATTGACATCTACATCAATTGTTCAACTTCGTTATTGTAATATTTGTGATACTAATTGTTCAACTGTTTTTTGTTGTTGTTGATAATACAAAACATGGCCAAGAAAGAAGGAACTGAAACTCCTTTTTTATTTATGATGATGAAAATGATTTTGCAACATTATTGGTATGTCATCAGCTATAGATTTGTGTTTGCCAGAATCGGTTTGAAACAAATAATGATCAAACTTCAATTTAGAGAATTTTAAGACGAGTTTATAGTATGCTGTTGATATGAATTTATAGTGGTGTTGATTTAATGTTGATTACAGATGCCTTAAGTAATGTTACAAGACACAATAAGAAAATGGTCATCCTTAGGTTTTTACAAATTTGATTGATTCTTTCTGTTCCAGGTAAGCCAATAGAATTGGATTGTTTCAAATTGAAAATGCATAATTTTGAGACAACTTTATAGTATGTTGTTGAGAAGAAATCATTATGCTCTTGACTTAAACTTGATTATCCAGGCTTTAAGTAGTAATACTAGGCACAAAAGAAATTGACCGTACTTAGTTTAATTCATAGGATCTCTACTACATGACACAAAATATAAAGATTTCACATGAAAAGATAGCATTTTTTTTCTATTTGTTTTAGTTATTTGTTTTAGTACTATCAATTGAGCTGAATTGTAAGGAATGCACACCACGTGTTCGATGAAAGGTATGTGTGATTTTTTTGGTGTTTATTTCAATTTCTAGAATTGCTTACAATTTTATATGATTTTTGGTTGCTTTCTATGATTTTGTTTAATCTAAAGACCCTAATGTCAATTTCAGTTCATTGACATCTACATCAATTGTTCAATTTCATTATTGTAATATTAGAGACACTAATTTTTCAACGGTTTTTCGTTGTTGTTCATAATACAAAACACCACGAAGAAAGAAGGAACTGAGACACCTTTTTCATTTATGATGATGAAATTGATTTTGCTACATTATTGGTATGTCATCAGTTATAGATTTGTGTTTCCCAGAATCAGATTGAAACAAATAATAATCAAACTTCAATTGAGAGAATTTTAAGACGAGTTTATAGTATGTTGTTGATATGAATTTATAAAGCTGTTGATTTAATGTTAATTACACATGACTTAAGTAATGTTACAAGACACAATAAGAAATTGGTCATCATTAGGTTATTACAAATTTAATTGATTCTTTTTGTTCCAGGTAAGCCATGAGAATTGGATTGTTTCTGTTGGTGCATATTTTGGTGTCCGCTGCTCGTCGAATAGATTAGATTTGTATTTGTTCATTTGTAATCACTTGTATGTATTTGTATGATGTTACACTAGGAACTGAGTCGTTCGCAGGAGCATATGCGAATGAATTTAGTGTGTAAGGGTCCATTCGTATGAATGAAGTTCAGCCCCTATAAATACCAGTTTCCAGTGTTTGAGAGTGTAGGGTTTTTGGGGTTGTAGGGTTTTGAGCACGAGAGGGGGGTGATCATGCTCGATCTCTCCCCGGCAACACTATGTTCTTTTATGATGTGGATTCAAGATTGTAATCATTCGATTAACCAATATACCATTCGGTTTGATTCATATTCGTCATGTGCGATAACCCTAACCATCCGTCGAATAAAAAAATCGCCGGTCCTTAAGGTTTTTTCTGTTTTAAATTGAAAATGCATAATTTTGAGACGACTTTATAGTATAGGTTTTTTCTAACATGACACAAAATATAAAGATTTCACATGAATAGATAACCTTTTTTTTCTATTTGTTTTAGTACTATCAATTGAGCTGAATTGTAAGGAATGCAAACCACGTGTTCGATGAAAGGTATATGTCATTTTTTTGGTGTTTGTTTCAATTTATAGAATTGCTTACGATTTGCTATGATTTTTGGTTGCTTTCTTTGTTTAATCTAAAGACCCTAATGTCAATTTCAGTTCATTGACATCTGCATCAATTGTTTAATTTCATTATTGTAATATTAGGGATACTAATTGTTCAACTGTTTTTCGTCGTTGTTCATAATACAAAACACCACCAATAAAGAAGGAACTGAAATTCCTTTTTCATTTATGATGAAGAAATTTATTTTGCTACATTATTGGTATGTCATCAGCTATAGATTTGTGTTTCCCAGAATCGGATTGAAAAAAACAATAATCAAACTTCAATTGAGAGGATTTTAAGACGAGTTTATAGTATGTCGTTAATATGAATTTATAAAGCTGTTGATTTAACGTTGATTACACACGCCTTAAGTAATGTTACAAGACGCAATAAGAAATTGGTCATCCTTAGGTTATTACAAATTTGATTGATTCTTTTTGTTCTAGGTAAGCCATGAGAATTGGATTGTTTCAAATTGAAAATGCATAATTTTGAGATGACTTTATAGTATGTTGTTGATCAGAAAACATTATTCTCTTGGCTTAAACATAATTCAGGCTTTAAGTAGTAATACTAGGCACAAAAGAAATTGATTGTAATTAGCTTAATACATAGGATCTCTACTACTTGACACAAAATATAAAGATTTCACATGAAAGGATAACCTTTTTTTTCCCTATTTGTATAAGTTATTTGTTTTAGTACTAACAATTGAGCTGAATTGTAAGGAATGCACACCACATGTTCGATGAAAGGTATGTGTGATTTTTTTGATGTTTGCTTCAATTTCTAGAATTGCTTACAATTTGCTATAATTTATGGTTGCTTTCTATGATTTTGTTTGATCTAAAGACCCTAATGTCAATTTCAGTTCATTGGCATCTACATCAACTGTTCAACTTCATTATCGTAATATTCGTGATACTAATTGTTCAACTGTTTTTCTTTGTTCTTCATAATAGAAAACATGGCCATGAAAGAAGGAACAGAAACTCATTTTTTATTTATGATGATTAAAATGATTTTCTTACATTATAGGTATGTCATCAGTTATAGATTCGTGTTTCCTAGAATCGGATTGAAACAAATAATAATCAAATTTCGATTTAGAGAATTTTAAGACGAGTTTATAGTATGCTGTTGATATGAATTTATAAAGGTGTTGATTTACTGTTGATTACACATGCCTTAAGTAATGTTACAAGACACAATAAGAAATTGGTCATCCTTAGGTTATTACAAATTTAATTGATTCTTTTTGTTCCAGGTAAGACATGAGAATTGGATTGTTTCTCTTGGTGCATATTTTGGGTGACCGCTTCTCGTCGAATAGATTAGATTTGTATTTCTTCATTTGTAATCACTTGTAAGTATTTTTATGTTGTTACACTGGGAATTGGGTCGTTCGCAGTAGCATATGCGAATAAATTTAGTGTGTAAGGGTCCATACGTACGAATGGAGTTCAGCCCCTATAAATACCAGTTTCCAGTGTTTGAGAGTTAAGGGTTTTTGGTGTTCTAGGGTTTTGAGCACGAGAGGGGGGTGATCACGCTCGATCTCTCCCCGGCAACACTATGTCCTTTTATGATGTGGATTCAAGATTGTAATCATTCGATTAATCAATATACCATTCGGTTTGATTCAAATTCGTCATGCGCGAAAACCCTAACCTTCCGTCCAATACAGATTTCGCCGGTCCTTAACTTGTTTTCAGTTTCAAATTGAAAATGCATAATTTTGAGACTACTTTATAGGATGTTGTTGATAAGTAATCATATTTCTCTTGACTTAAACTTGATTATCCAGGCTTTAAGTAGTAATACTAGGCACAAAAAAAATTGATCGTACTTCCCTTAATACATAGGATCTCTAACATGACACAAAATATAAAGATTTCACATGAATAGATAACCTTTTTTTTCTCTTTGTTTTAGTTATTTGTTTTAGTACTATCAATTGAGCTGAATTGTAAGGAATGCAAACCACGTGTTCGATGAAAGGTATATGTCATTTTTTTGTTGTTTGTTTCAATTTCTAGAATTGCTTACGATTTGCTATGATTTTTGGTTGCTTTCTTCGTTTAATCTAAAGACCCTGGTGTCAATTTCAGTTCACTGACATCTACATCAATTGTTTAATTTCATTATTGTAATATTAGGTATACTAATTGTTGAACTGTTTTTCGTTGTTGTTCATAATACAAAACACCACCATGAAAGAAGGAACTGAAACTCCTTTTTCATTTATGATGATGAAATTTATTTTGCTACATTATTGGTATGTCATTAGCTATAGATTTGTGTTTCCCAGAATCGGATTGAAACAAACAATAATCAAACTTCAATTGAGAGAATTTTAAGACGAGTTTATAGTATGCTCTTGATATGAATTTATAAAGTTGTTGATTTAACGATGATTACACACGCCTTAAGTAATGTTACAAGACACCATAAGAAATTGGTCATCCTTAGGTTATTACAAATTTGATTGATTCTTTTCGTTCAAGGTAATCCATGAGAATTGGATTGTTTCAAATTGAAAATGCAAAATTTTGAGAGGACTTTATAGTATGGTGTTGATAAGAAATCATTATCCTCTTGGCTTAAACATGATTATTCAGGCTTTAAGTTGTAATACAAGGCACAAAAGAAATTGATTGTAATTAGCTTAATACATAGGATCTCTACTACATGACACAAAATATAAAGATTTCACATGAAAGGATAACCTTTTTTTCCTATTTGTTTTAGTACTAACAATTGAGCTGAATTGTAAGGAATGCACACCACGTGTTCGATGAAAGGTATGTATGATTTTTTTGGTGTTTGTTTCAATTTCTAGAATTGCTTACAATTTGCTATAATTTATGGTTGCTTTCTATGATTTTGTTTGATCTAAAGACCCTAATGTCAATTTCAGTTCATTGGCATCTACATCAACTGTTCAACTTCATTATCGTAATATTCGTGATACTAATTGTTCAACTGTTTTTCTTTGTTCTTCATAATAGAAAACATGGCCATGAAAGAAGGAACAGAAACTCATTTTTTATTTATGATGATTAAAATGATTTTCTTACATTATAGGTATGTCATCAGTTATAGATTCGTGTTTCCCAGAATCGGATTGAAACAAATAATAATCAAATTTCGATTGAGAGAATTTTAAGACGAGTTTATAGTATGCTGTTGATATGAATTTATAAAGGTGTTGATTTACTGTTGATTACACATGCCTTAAGTAATGTTACAAGACACAATAAGAAATTGGTCATCCTTAGGTTATTACAAATTTAATTGATTCTTTTTGTTCCAGGTAAGACATGAGAATTGGATTGTTTCTGTTGGTGCATATTTTGGGTGACCGCTTCTGGTCGAATAGATTAGATTTGTATTTCTTAATTTGTAATCACTTGTAAGTATTTTTATGTTGTTACACTGGGAATTGAGTCGTTCGCAGTAGCATATGCGAATAAATTTAGTGTGTAAGGGTCCATACGTACGAATGGAGTTCAGCCCGTATAAATACCAGTTTCCAGTGTTTGAGAGTTAAGGGTTTTTGGTGTTCTAGGGTTTTGAGCACGAGAGGGGGGTGATCATGCTCGATCTCTCCCCGGCAACACTATGTCCTTTTATGATGTGGATTCAAGATTGTAATCATTCGATTAATCAATATACCATTCGGTTTGATTCAAATTCGTCATGCGCGAAAACCCTAACCTTCCGTCCAATACAGATTTCGCCGGTCCTTAACGTGTTTTCAGTTTCAAATAGAAAATGCATAATTTTGAGACTACTTTATAGGATGTTGTTGATAAGTAATCATATTTCTCTTGACTTAAACTTGATTATCCAGGCTTTAAGTAGTAATACTAGGCACAAAAAAATTGATCGTACTTCCCTTAATACATAGGATCTCTAACATGACACAAAATATAAAGATTTCACATGAATAGATAACCTTTTTTTTCTATTTGTTTTAGTACTATCAATTGAGCTGAATTGTAAGGAATGCAAACCACGTGTTCGATGAAAGGTATATGTCATTTTTTTGGTGTTTGTTTCAATTTCTAGAATTGCTTACGATTTGCTATGATTTTTGGTTGCTTTCTTTGTTTAATCTAAAGACCCTGATGTCAATTTCAGTTCATTGACATCTACATCAATTGTTTAATTTCATTATTGTAATATTAGGTATACTAATTGTTGAACTGTTTTTCGTTGTTGTTCATAATACAAAACACCACCAAGAAAGAAGGAACTGAAACTCCTTTTTCATTTATGATGATGAAATTTATTTTGCTACATTATTGGTATGTCATTAGCTATAGATTTGTGTTTCCCAGAATCGGATTGAAACAAACAATAATCAAACTTCAATTGAGAGAATTTTAAGACGAGTTTATAGTATGCTCTTGATATGAATTTATAAAGTTGTTGATTTAACGATGATTACACACGCCTTAAGTAATGTTACAAGACACCATAAGAAATTGGTCATCCTTAGGTTATTACAAATTTGATTGATTCTTTTCGTTCAAGGTAATCCATGAGAATTGGATTGTTTCAAATTGAAAATGCAAAATTTTGAGAGGACTTTATAGTATGGTGTTGATAAGAAATCATTATCCTCTTGGCTTAAACATGATTATTCAGGCTTTAAGTTGTAATACAAGGCACAAAAGAAATTGATTGTAATTAGCTTAATACATAGGATCTCTACACATGACACAAAATATAAAGATTTCACATGAAAGGATAACCTTTTTTTCCTATTTGTTTTAGTACTAACAATTGTGCTGAATTGTACGGAATGCACACCACGTGTTCGATGAAAGGTATGTATGATTTTTTTGGTGTTTGTTTCAATTTCTAGAATTGCTTACAATTTGCTATAATTTATGGTTGCTTTCTATGATTTTGTTTGATCTAAAGACCCTAATGTCAATTTCAGTTCATTGGCATCTACATCAACTGTTCAACTTCATTATCGTAATACTCGTGATACTAATTGTTCAACTGTTTTTCTTTGTTCTTCATAATAGAAAACATGGCCATGAAAGAAGGAACAGAAACTCATTTTTTATTTATGATGATTAAAATGATTTTCTTACATTATAGGTATGTCATCAGCTATAGATTCGTGTTTCCCAGAATCGGATTGAAACAAATAATAATCAAATTTCGATTGAGAGAATTTTAAGACGAGTTTATAGTATGCTGTTGATATGAATTTATAAAGGTGTTGATTTACTGTTGATTACACATGCCTTAAGTAATGTTACAAGACACAATAAGAAATTGGTCATCCTTAGGTTATTACAAATTTAATTGATTCTTTTTGTTCCAGGTAAGACATGAGAATTGGATTGTTTCTGTTGGTGCATATTTTGGGTGACCGCTTCTGGTCGAATAGATTAGATTTGTATTACTTAATTTGTAATCACTTGTAAGTATTTTTATGTTGTTACACTGGGAATTGAGTCGTTCGAAGTAGCATATGCGAATAAATTTAGTGTGTAAGGGTCCATACGTACGAATGGAGTTCAGCCCCAATAAATACCAGTTTCCAGTGTTTGAGAGTTAAGGGTTTTTGGTGTTCTAGGGTTTTGAGCACGAGAGGGGGGTGATCATGCTCGATCTCTCCCCGGCAACACTATGTCCTTTTATGATGTGGATTCAAGATTGTAATCATTCGATTAATCAATATACCATTCGGTTTGATTCAAATTCGTCATGCGCGAAAACCCTAACCTTCCGTCCAATACAGATTTCGCCGGTCCTTAATGTGTTTTCAGTTTCAAATTGAAAATGCATAATTTTGAGACTCCTTTATAGGATGTTGTTGATAAGTAATCATATTTCTCTTGACTTAAACTTGATTATCCAGGCTTTAAGTAGTAATACTAGGCACACAAAAAATTGATCGTACTTCCCATAATACATAGGATCTCTAAGATGACACAAAATATAAAGATTTCACATGAATAGATAGCCTTTTTTTTCTATTTGTTTTAGTACTATCAATTGAGCTGAATTGTAAGGAATGCAAACCACGTGTTCGATGAAAGGTATATGTCGTTTTTTTGGTGTTTGTTTCAATTTATAGAATTGCTTACGATTTGCTTTGATTTTTGGTTGCTTTCTTTGTTTAATCAAAAGACCCTGATGTCAATTTCAGTTCATTGACATCTACGTCAATTGTTTAATTTCCTTATTGTAATATTTGGTATACTAATTGTTGAACTGTTTTTCATTGTTGTTCATAATACAAAACACCACCAAGAAAGAAGGAACTGAAACTCCTTTTTCATTTATGATGATGAAATTTATTTTGCTACATTATTGGTATGTCATTAGCTATAGATTTGTGTTTCCCAGAATCGGATTGAAAGAAACAATAATCAAACTTCAATTGAGAGAATTTTAAGATGAGTTTATAGGATGCTCTTGATATGAATTTATAAAGTTGTTGATTTAACGATGATTACACACGCCTTAAGTAATGTTACAAGACACCATAAGAAATTGGTCATCCTTAGGTTATTACAAATTTGATTGATTCTTTTCTTTCAAGGTAATCCATGAGAATTGGATTGTTTCAAATTGAAAATGCATAATTTTGAGAGGACTTTATAGTATGGTGTTGATAAGAAATCATTATCCTCTTGGCTTAAACATGATTATTCATGCTTTAAGTAGTAATACAAGGCACAAAAGAAATTGATTGTAATTAGCTTAATACATAGGATCTCTACTACATGACACAAAATATAAAGATTTCACATGAAAGGATAACCTTTTTTTTCCTATTTGTTTTAGTACTAACAATTGAGCTGAATTGTAAGGAATGCACACCACGTGTTCGATGAAAGGTATGTATGATTTTTTTGGTGTTTGTTTCAATTTCTAGAATTGCATAAAATTTGCTATAATTTATGGTTGCTTTCTATGATTTTGTTTGATCTAAAGACCCTAATGTCAATTTCAGTTCATTGGCATCTACATCAACTGTTCAACTTCATTATCGTAATATTCGTGATACTAATTGTTCAACTGTTTTTCTTTGTTCTTCATAACAGAAAATATGGCCACGAAAGAAGGAACAGAAACTCATTTTTTATTTATGATGATTAAAATGATTTTCTTACATTATAGGTATGTCATCAGTTATAGATTCGTGTTTCCCAGAATCGGATTGAAACAAATAATAATCAAATTTCGATTGAGAGAATTTTAAGACGAGTTTATAGTATGCTGTTGATATGAATTTATAAAGGTGTTGATTTACTGTTGATTACACATGCCTTCAGTAATGTTATAAGACACAATAAGAAATTGGTCATCCTTAGGTTATTACAAATTTAATTGATTCTTTTTGTTCCAGGTAAGACATGAGAATTGGATTGTTTCTGTTGGTGCATATTTTGGGTGAACGCTTCTGGTCGAATAGATTAGATTTGTATTTCTTCATTTTTAATCACTTGTAAGTATTTTTATGTTGTTACACTGGGAATTGAGTCGTTCGCAGTAGCATATGCGAATAAATTTAGTGTGTAAGGGTCCATACGTACGAATGGAGTTCCGCCCCTATAAATACCAGTTTCCAGTGTTTGAGAGTTAAGGGTTTTTGGTGTTCTAGGGTTTTGAGCACGAGAGGGGGGGTGATCATGCTCGATCTCTCCCCGGCAACACTATGTCCTTTTATGATGTGGATTCAAGATTGTAATCATTCGATTAATCAATATACCATTCGGTTTGATTCAAATTCGTCATGCACGAAAACCCTAACCTTCCGTCCAATACAGATTTCGCCGGTCCTTAACGTGTTTTCAGTTTCAAATTGAAAATGCATAATTTTGAGACTCCTTTATAGGATGTTGTTGATAAGTAATCATATTTCTCTTGACTTAAACTTGATTATCCAGGCTTTAAGTAGTAATACTAGGCACACAAAAAATTGATCGTACTTCCCATAATACATAGGATCTCTAAGATGACACAAAATATAAAGATTTCACATGAATAGATAGCCTTTTTTTTCTATTTGTTTTAGTATTATCAATTGAGCTGAATTGTAAGGAATGCAAACCACGTGTTCGATGAAAGGTATATGTCATTTTTTTGGTGTTTGTTTCAATTTATAGAATTGCTTACGATTTGCTTTGATTTTTGGTTGCTTTCTTTGTTTAATCAAAAGACCCTGATGTCAATTTCAGTTCATTGATATCTACGTCAATTGTTAAATTTCCTTATTGTAATATTTGGTATACTAATTGTTGAACTGTTTTTCGTTGTTGTTCATAATACAAAACACCACCAAGAAAGAAGGAACTGAAACTCCTTTTTCATTTATGATGATGAAATTTATTTTGCTACATTATTGGTATGTCATTAGCTATAGATTTGTGTTTCCCAGAATCGGATTGAAAGAAACAATAATCAAACATCAATTGAGAGAATTTTAAGATGAGTTTATAGGATGCTCTTGATATGAATTTATAAAGTTGTTGATTTAACGATGATTACACATGCCTTAAGTAATGTTACAAGACACCATAAGAAATTGGTCATCCTTAGGTTATTACAAATTTGATTGATTCTTTTCTTTCAAGGTAATCCATGAGAATTGGATTGTTTCAAATTGAAAATGCATAATTTTGAGAGGACTTTATAGTATGGTGTTGATAAGAAATCATTATCCTCTTGGCTTAAACATGATTATTCATGCTTTAAGTAGTAATACAAGGCACAAAAGAAATTGATTGTAATTAGCTTAATACATAGGATCTCTACTACATGACACAAAATATAAAGATTTCACATGAAAGGATAACCTTTTTTTCCTATTTGTTTTAGTACTAACAATTGAGCTGAATTGTAAGGAATGCACACCACGTGTTCGATGAAAGGTATGTATGATTTTTTTGGTGTTTGTTTCAATTTCTAGAATTGCTTACAATTTGCTATAATTTATGGTTGCTGTCTATGATTTTGTTTGATCTAAAGACCCTAATGTCAATTTCAGTTCATTGGCATCTACATCAACTGTTCAACTTCATTATCGTAATATTCGTGATACTAATTGTTCAACTGTTTTTCTTTGTTCTTCATAACAGAAAATATGGCCATGAAAGAAGGAACAGAAACTCATTTTTTATTTATGATGATTAAAATGATTTTCTTACATTATAGGTATGTCATCAGTTATAGATTCGTGTTTCCCAGAATCGGATTGAAACAAATAATAATCAAATTTCGATTGAGAGAATTTTAAGACGAGTTTATAGTATGCTGTTGATATGAATTTATAAAGGTGTTGATTTACTGTTGATTACACATGCCTTCAGTAATGTTATAAGACACAATAAGAAATTGGTCATCCTTAGGTTATTACAAATTTAATGATTCTTTTTGTTCCAGGTAAGACATGAGAATTGGATTGTTTTTGTTGGTGCATATTTTGGGTGACCGTCGAATAGATTAGATTTGTATTTCTTCATTTGTAATCACTTGTAAGTATTTTTTATGTTGTTACACTGGGAATTGAGTCGTTCGCAGTAGCATATGCGAATAAATTTAGTGTGTAAGGGTCCATACGTACGAATAGAGTTCAGCCCCTATAAATACCAGTTTCCGGTGTTTGAGAGTTAAGGGTTTTTGGTGTTCTAGGGTTTTGAGCACGAGAGGGGGGTGATCATGCTCGATCTCTCCCCGGCAACACTATGTCCTTTTATGATGTGGATTCAAGATTGTAATCATTCGATTAATCAATATACCATTCGGTTTGATTCAAATTCGTCATGCGCGAAAACCCTAACCTTCCGTCCAATACAGATTTCGCCGGTCCTTAACGTGTTTTCAGTTTCAAATTGAAAATGCATAATTTTGAGACTACTTTATAGGATGTTGTTGATAAGTAATCATATTTCTCTTGACTTAAACTTGATTATCCAGGCTTTAAGTAGTAATACTAGGCACACAAAAAATTGATCGTACTTCCCTTAATACATAGGATCTCTAACATGACACAAAATATAAAGATTTCACATGAATAGATAACCTTTTTTTTCTATTTGTTTTAGTACTATCAATTGAGCTGAATTGTAAGGAATGCAAACCACGTGTTCGATGAAAGGTATATGTCATTTTTTTGGTGTTTGTTTCAATTTCTAGAATTGCTTACAATTTGCTATAATTTATGGTTGCTTTCTATGATTTTGTTTGATCTAAAGACCCTAATGTCAATTTCAGTTCATTGGCATCTACATCAACTGTTCAACTTCATTATCGTAATATTCGTGATAGTAATTGTTCAACTGTTTTTCTTTGTTGTTCATAATAGAAAACATGGCCATGAAAGAAGGAACAGAAACTCATTTTTTATTTATGATGATGAAAATGATTTTCTTACAATATACGTATGTCATCAGTTATAGATTCGTGTTTCCCAGAATCGGATTGAAACAAATAATAATCAAATTTCGATTGAGAGAATTTTAAGACGAGTTTATAGTATGTTGTTGATATGAATTTATAAAGGTGTTGATTTAATGTTGATTACACATGCTTTAAGTAATGTTACAAGACACAATAAGAAATTGGTCATCCTTAGGTTGTTAAAAATTTAATTGATTCTTTTTGTTCCACGTAAGCCATGAGAATTGGATTGTTTCTGTTGGTGCATATTTTGGGTGTCCGCTTCTGGTCGAATAGATTAGATTTGTATTTGTTCATTTGTAATCACGTGTATGTATTTGTATGTTGTTACACTAGGAACTGAGTCGTTCGCAGGAGCATATGCGAATGAATTTAGTGTGTAAGGGTCCATTCGTATGAATGAGCATACGAATGGCTCCATTCGTACGAATGGAGTTCTGCCCCTATAAATATGAGTTTCCAGTGTTTGAGTGCTAAGGGTTTTTGGTGTTCTAGGGTTTTGAGCACGAGAGGGGCGAGATCATGCTCGATCTCTCCCCGGCAAGACTATGTTCTTTTATGATGTGGATTCAAGCTTGTAATCATTCGATTAATTAATATACCATTCGGTTTGATTCGTATTTGTCATGTGCGCAAACCCTAACCTTCCATCCAATACAGAAATCGCCGGTCCTTAACGTTTTTTCAGTTTCAAATTGAAAATGCATAATTTTGAGACGACTTTATAGTACGTTGTTGATAAGAAATCATTATGCTCTTGAGTTAAATTTAATTATCCAGGCTTTAGCTAGTAATACTAGGCACACAAGAAATTGATCGTACTTAGCTTAATATATAGGATCTCTACTACAAGACACAAAATATAAAGATTTCGCACGAAAAGATAACTTTTTTTCTATTTGTATTAGTTATTGGTTTTACGTGACATCCAGTACCAGATCGTCCGGCAAGTCCGTACGGTATGTGTACTTTCACTATTTACTATGTGTAAATACATTTATATGACCAGTGCTTGTATTAACAGAATTCAAAATATAAGAAACAGTTGTACGTATTTATTTGTAAACTTAAATTCTGTAAGTACAACAATCATTATAAACATTAGCTGTTAGTGTTTAGGTGAAAACCTAAGTACAGATAACACAACTAAACATGAGAAACAACAGTGTTCAAGCAAATAACAAGAACAAACCGGTTGCGATCTGATATCCATAGATGACAGGAATCAGATGGCCGACAAATCAGTACGAAAACAATGTGAAAACAGGTTGTTTAGTTGAGTCCGTCAGTGAGGAAACACAATTCAAACAGAATTGAAGTGTTATTTCAGAATAACGAATTGACAGTGTGTTTGCGTGGGTGACGATTCACACAAACATATCTGTGAGTTTTGAGTTCTGAAATATTGACTGAAAAGTAGAAAACAAAAGTCGGAAATCAAAACCATCGTCGTGTTCGTTCGGGTGACGATTCGAACGAATACGCGCGAAGTGACGCGTTTCAATGAAACTTAAACGAAAACGACACGAACGACATTAATTTAAGAATATAAAACATTTTTATGTTTTACAATTCTAAAACTCATCAAAAATAAATAAAGAAACTATTTTTATTTAAAATCCGTAAACGCACGCGTAACGTTCCGGAAACGCAACGAAAACGCGAACTGAACCACGAAAACGAACCGGAACTCACTCGAGGTATAAATACCTTGAATGAGCTCATTTTATTCATTTTCACTCTTCTTCTTCCCCACACCAAACCCTAATCCCGGTTTCAAGCCTCCACCACCATTTCCAACCTTCAAACTATCATATCTCACTCATTTCTCCACCAAATCACCTCATCCTTGGACCAAATCGAAGCTCTCATCACCCTCTACACGAAAGTACAAAGGATCGGCCCTGAAAGTCTCTGAATCGAAGGTAATCCGAGCTTGAAAGCCATGAATATTAGGGTTTTCACCCCTTTGGTTGGAACCACTACCTAATCGGTTTTCTATCCTTCAAACTTCTAAAAAAACCACCCATAAACTAGTCCTTGAGAGGGGGAAGATGTGTGTGGCTCTGAGTTCGACCACCAGACCCCGAAATGGGGAGGGCGTAGCTGTGACCGCCGCCATGGCCGAATGAGAACACCCAGTTTGCCGAAAGTCTCTTGGCCGGATGTCTCCATTCGCCGAATGTGGTCCTTCGCCCTAGCTCATTCTCTCGGCCAAGTTCATTCGCCAAACACTCTCATTCGCCGACCTAATCATCAGTCGTTGCCAACCATTCGGCCTACACCCATCCATACGGCTGATAACAGCCGACCACATGCATTCGGAAAACAGCCCAATCGATCCAACATTTTGGCCCACAACAATCGGCCCAAAGACTGGGTTTCGGTCCATGTGACAATGGGCCTAAGGCCTCATTCGACAGCCATGCCATTAACCAACCATAATACCCCTTTTGGCCCAACGACATTCGATAAGCCCAACAGCCTACTACTTCGGGCCACTACACTGATTTGGGCTCATAGTTTACCGTTTTGGCCCAGTGGTTGTGGTTTGGCCCAACACGAGGCCCACAAGGTTTAGTTGCAATAAACACAAAGATATACTACAAGATGTTAAGGATTAGTGGCAATAAATCATAAATCTAAGTTTTACACTTAAAATCCTTTTATCACGATAGTGATTGGAATGAAGCTTAAAACCAATAACCATGTAAGATAACCTAAACCTAGTGGAATAAGTGTTATCAAGTCTATGACAACTATGTGAGGCCGAACGATGACCAATACCATCAAGTGTTAGCCAACTTTATGGCTAACGCATACACACACCCGAAACTCTACAACTTATACTTACAAGTTACAAACTACGTGAAATCAATACAGGATCGTCAAAACAAACTCAAGTATAAACAAGAGCGCGTGCATTCTTGTTTAAGCTAAATCAACCCCAATCACAACAAGGTGAGTTTATATGCCCCTTTTCTTTAATCTTTACTGATTTTAAACTCTAGGGGCTGAGAAACATGCTTAACTTTTATTTATGTAAAAGTTTTATTTTTAACATATTGCTTACACTTTGATTAGATAATATTCATTTATTATTATTACTTATCATTGTATGCATGCTTGTATGATCATGATATGACAGGAACGACTAAGATGAATTTGACAACTTAATTTCATAATTCATCAACACAATAGAATAACATAGTTGCAAGAATTCATCTTACAACCCTTAGTTATTCTTACAAGAACGAACATTGAGATAATCACAGGTGAACATGATGACAAGAACAGAACATAAGAATGTTATGAAGATAACACATCTTCTTAACATCATTCAACATTTGAGTTAATTAAGTGTAATAAGACAAGTGCTTATAACATTTAGTTTACAACTCAACACATATTACAAGAGAACATGGAACATGAATCATCCACCACCTGAGTCGACTAAGTGTAGTAAGACTAGTTCTCACCACAGCTTAGTGACAACATGGTGACTTTATGGAATAACAAGGAATGATAATCATGATAATGTAACTTCATGATAACAACATCATTCACACAATAATTAACATAACGTAATAAGATAAGTTCTTATTCAACTTTGTTAATAACAAGGAAAACATATAACATTGAGAACAATATCACTGATGAGCACGCAATACAATTGATTACTATTGAACTGTCTGCATTATATCATTTCAATCATGTGCCATGTACTTATGTTGATCACTATAAGCCCCTTATAATTCGCTGACCAGTTAGTTTGACGTGACTAAACCGACGATAGCATAGTGGTACCATAGGTTTGACAAACCTCTAGCTTGTAGGGCTAGTATGTTGATCGTATTGATACATTGGCCGGTACGTATGACCGGTGACTGGGCTACTGAAGTCAGGTTCTGGAAAGCGACACATGGTGATATTAATCTGCAGTGAAATTGTAATTAATCCAGCGGAATCCTATTGACTAGTAGATTGGGAAATTGATCTTCTCTCATGTCACACTACTAGTAATAGATTTCGTTGAGACCTATGGAAGTACAAGGTGGTAGAGGTAAATCGGATGCATTGTACTCTGATTATGCGAGGATTACAATGGATTCCTTTTAGGCTCTATGCACTTCAAGTTGAGAACAAATAACAATTGGTTAACTAACACTCTTAATATTTAAAAGTGGCTAACAGTTAACCCCTCAAGTAATAGAATAATACAAGGATCTGGTTATATTAATCAAATTTCCTTAATACAATGAGGGTGTATCAATACTTCGGTTTGATAACTAAACCCCTCTAAACCTATTATTCTACATATGATAAACAGATGGATACATATCGAACAAGTTAAACATACTGGAGATGAAAATGGATAGCCTTAGTTGTATTGCAAGTAGTGTGGAACTTGATTGAGTATGTGGTGGGATGGCGTCAGGGCTTGACCCTTTCGTATGCCCTATATATAAGCATACTTGATTGGGTGAAATACTACTTGTAGATATAACTAAGGATAGACCATTGGGTGGAACAGGTGAATCACTAATTAAAAGTATCAAGCATGACATTGTGACTGTGTGAATAAACAATTCATGGTTTTCAATATTCAAACTTATGAACTCCCCAACCTAGTGTTGACTTTGTTTAAACGCATGTTTCTCAGGTGACGAACATGTTTAGTCACCAGACATCAAGAACATAGCTAGTGGACTTTTAGAAGACCTAGATACATTTTGTGTGATCATACTTTTGGAATGACAAAACAATGAATCATATTTTGTAGATCTTGTACAGTTACAAGATATAAACACATTGATTCTTTTGGGTAGATTTACTTAGTTAAATTAAGAACGATACATTGTAATTTAACTTTGTAATTCTATTTCATGTCACGTTAGCATTTCTCATTTATTTATCATGTGCTATGTAAACAATCTGATCATTTCGATTACCACAACGATATCACGCCTCGGGAATCTTCCGCCCGGCGGGAAATTCGATCCAGCCCGCCGGCTCGGGGTGTGACAGATTGGTGTCTGAGCCATGGTTATAGAGAAATATAAGTCATATTACTTAAACGGTTTGGCCTAGACTATAACCTAGGGACCCTCATGTAGAGATCATATGACATAGGATTCTATTTGCATGTGTCTTCTGCATCTGATCACTGCACTAACCGATTTTCTTTCGGTTATGATCAGAATGCCGCCGAGAAGACCACCACCAGCTTTACTGCCACCACCACCACATGATTCTGCACCGCATTCATCGACACCGACACCACCAGAATCTCCTACACCTCCACCTCCTCCTCCGCCACCACCACCAGTTCATCAGTTGGATCCTGCTACCATCGCACTGGCCAATCTGTTGGCCAGTCAATTGAGGGATGTAATTCCGGAGATGATGAACCGAATCAAGACCAATAACAGCAACAACGTTGCCACGTGTTCGATGAAAGGTATATGTCATTTTTTTGTTGTTTGTTTCAATTTCTAGAATTGCTTACGATTTGCTATGATTTTTGGTTGCTTTCTTCGTTTAATCTAAAGACCCTGGTGTCAATTTCAGTTCACTGACATCTACATCAATTGTTTAATTTCATTATTGTAATATTAGGTATACTAATTGTTGAACTGTTTTTCGTTGTTGTTCATAATACAAAACACCACCATGAAAGAAGGAACTGAAACTCCTTTTTCATTTATGATGATGAAATTTATTTTGCTACATTATTGGTATGTCATTAGCTATAGATTTGTGTTTCCCAGAATCGGATTGAAACAAACAATAATCAAACTTCAATTGAGAGAATTTTAAGACGAGTTTATAGTATGCTCTTGATATGAATTTATAAAGTTGTTGATTTAACGATGATTACACACGCCTTAAGTAATGTTACAAGACACCATAAGAAATTGGTCATCCTTAGGTTATTACAAATTTGATTGATTCTTTTCGTTCAAGGTAATCCATGAGAATTGGATTGTTTCAAATTGAAAATGCAAAATTTTGAGAGGACTTTATAGTATGGTGTTGATAAGAAATCATTATCCTCTTGGCTTAAACATGATTATTCAGGCTTTAAGTTGTAATACAAGGCACAAAAGAAATTGATTGTAATTAGCTTAATACATAGGATCTCTACTACATGACACAAAATATAAAGATTTCACATGAAAGGATAACCTTTTTTTCCTATTTGTTTTAGTACTAACAATTGAGCTGAATTGTAAGGAATGCACACCACGTGTTCGATGAAAGGTATGTATGATTTTTTTGGTGTTTGTTTCAATTTCTAGAATTGCTTACAATTTGCTATAATTTATGGTTGCTTTCTATGATTTTGTTTGATCTAAAGACCCTAATGTCAATTTCAGTTCATTGGCATCTACATCAACTGTTCAACTTCATTATCGTAATATTCGTGATACTAATTGTTCAACTGTTTTTCTTTGTTCTTCATAATAGAAAACATGGCCATGAAAGAAGGAACAGAAACTCATTTTTTATTTATGATGATTAAAATGATTTTCTTACATTATAGGTATGTCATCAGTTATAGATTCGTGTTTCCCAGAATCGGATTGAAACAAATAATAATCAAATTTCGATTGAGAGAATTTTAAGACGAGTTTATAGTATGCTGTTGATATGAATTTATAAAGGTGTTGATTTACTATTGATTACACATGCCTTAAGTAATGTTACAAGACACAATAAGAAATTGGTCATCCTTAGGTTATTACAAATTTAATTGATTCTTTTTGTTCCAGGTAAGACATGAGAATTGGATTGTTTCTGTTGGTGCATATTTTGGGTGACCGCTTCTGGTCGAATAGATTAGATTTGTATTTCTTAATTTGTAATCACTTGTAAGTATTTTTATGTTGTTACACTGGGAATTGAGTCGTTCGCAGTAGCATATGCGAATAAATTTAGTGTGTAAGGGTCCATACGTACGAATGGAGTTCAGCCCGTATAAATACCAGTTTCCAGTGTTTGAGAGTTAAGGGTTTTTGGTGTTCTAGGGTTTTGAGCACGAGAGGGGGGTGATCATGCTCGATCTCTCCCCGGCAACACTATGTCCTTTTATGATGTGGATTCAAGATTGTAATCATTCGATTAATCAATATACCATTCGGTTTGATTCAAATTCGTCATGCGCGAAAACCCTAACCTTCCGTCCAATACAGATTTCGCCGGTCCTTAACGTGTTTTCAGTTTCAAATAGAAAATGCATAATTTTGAGACTACTTTATAGGATGTTGTTGATAAGTAATCATATTTCTCTTGACTTAAACTTGATTATCCAGGCTTTAAGTAGTAATACTAGGCACAAAAAAAATTGATCGTACTTCCCTTAATACATAGGATCTCTAACATGACACAAAATATAAAGATTTCACATGAATAGATAACCTTTTTTTTCTATTTGTTTTAGTACTATCAATTGAGCTGAATTGTAAGGAATGCAAACCACGTGTTCGATGAAAGGTATATGTCATTTTTTTGGTGTTTGTTTCAATTTCTAGAATTGCTTACGATTTGCTATGATTTTTGGTTGCTTTCTTTGTTTAATCTAAAGACCCTGATGTCAATTTCAGTTCATTGACATCTACATCAATTGTTTAATTTCATTATTGTAATATTAGGTATACTAATTGTTGAACTGTTTTTCGTTGTTGTTCATAATACAAAACACCACCAAGAAAGAAGGAACTGAAACTCCTTTTTCATTTATGATGATGAAATTTATTTTGCTACATTATTGGTATGTCATTAGCTATAGATTTGTGTTTCCCAGAATCGGATTGAAACAAACAATAATCAAACTTCAATTGAGAGAATTTTAAGACGAGTTTATAGTATGCTCTTGATATGAATTTATAAAGTTGTTGATTTAACGATGATTACACACGCCTTAAGTAATGTTACAAGACACCATAAGAAATTGGTCATCCTTAGGTTATTACAAATTTGATTGATTCTTTTCGTTCAAGGTAATCCATGAGAATTGGATTGTTTCAAATTGAAAATGCAAAATTTTGAGAGGACTTTATAGTATGGTGTTGATAAGAAATCATTATCCTCTTGGCTTAAACATGATTATTCAGGCTTTAAGTTGTAATACAAGGCACAAAAGAAATTGATTGTAATTAGCTTAATACATAGGATCTCTACTACATGACACAAAATATAAAGATTTCACATGAAAGGATAACCTTTTTTTCCTATTTGTTTTAGTACTAACAATTGTGCTGAATTGTAAGGAATTTACACCATGTGTTCGATGAAAGGTATGTATGATTTTTTTGGTGTTTGTTTCAATTTCTAGAATTGCTTACAATTTGCTATAATTTATGGTTGCTTTCTATGATTTTGTTTGATCTAAAGACCCTAATGTCAATTTCAGTTCATTGGCATCTACATCAACTGTTCAACTTCATTATCGTAATATTCGTGATACTAATTGTTCAACTGTTTTTCTTTGTTCTTCATAATAGAAAACATGGCCATGAAAGAAGGAACAGAAACTCATTTTTTATTTATGATGATTAAAATGATTTTCTTACATTATAGGTATGTCATCAGTTATAGATTCGTGTTTCCCAGAATCGGATTGAAACAAATAATAATCAAATTTCGATTGAGAGAATTTTAAGACGAGTTTATAGTATGCTGTTGATATGAATTTATAAAGGTGTTGATTTACTGTTGATTACACATGCCTTAAGTAATGTTACAAGACACAATAAGAAATTGGTCATCCTTAGGTTATTACAAATTTAATTGATTCTTTTTGTTCCAGGTAAGACATGAGAATTGGATTGTTTCTGTTGGTGCATATTTTGGGTGACCGCTTCTGGTCGAATAGATTAGATTTGTATTTCTTAATTTGTAATCACTTGTAAGTATTTTTATGTTGTTACACTGGGAATTGAGTCGTTCGCAGTAGCATATGCGAATAAATTTAGTGTGTAAGGGTCCATACGTACGAATGGAGTTCAGCCCGTATAAATACCAGTTTCCAGTGTTTGAGAGTTAAGGGTTTTTGGTGTTCTAGGGTTTTGAGCACGAGAGGGGGTGATCATGCTCGATCTCTCCCCGGCAACACTATGTCCTTTTATGATGTGGATTCAAGATTGTAATCATTCGATTAATCAATATACCATTCGGTTTGATTCAAATTCGTCATGCGCGAAAACCCTAACCTTCCGTCCAATACAGATTTCGCCGGT
Source organism: Mikania micrantha (assembly GCA_009363875.1). Classification (NCBI taxonomy): domain Eukaryota; kingdom Viridiplantae; phylum Streptophyta; class Magnoliopsida; order Asterales; family Asteraceae; genus Mikania; species Mikania micrantha. Next base: position 57,473,957 of record CM018693.1, read on the forward strand.
CCTTAACGTGTTTTCAGTTTCAAATAGAAAATGCATAATTTTGAGACTACTTTATAGGATGTTGTTGATAAGTAATCATATTTCTCTTGACTTAAACTTGATTATCCAGGCTTTAAGTAGTAATACTAGGCACAAAAAAAATTGATCGTACTTCCCTTAATACATAGGATCTCTAACATGACACAAAATATAAAGATTTCACATGAATAGATAACCTTTTTTTTCTATTTGTTTTAGTACTATCAATTGAGCTGAATTGTAAGGAATGCAAACCACGTGTTCGATGAAAGGTATATGTCATTTTTTTGGTGTTTGTTTCAATTTCTAGAATTGCTTACGATTTGCTATGATTTTTGGTTGCTTTCTTTGTTTAATCTAAAGACCCTGATGTCAATTTCAGTTCATTGACATCTACATCAATTGTTTAATTTCATTATTGTAATATTAGGTATACTAATTGTTGAACTGTTTTTCGTTGTTGTTCATAATACAAAACACCACCAAGAAAGAAGGAACTGAAACTCCTTTTTCATTTATGATGATGAAATTTATTTTGCTACATTATTGGTATGTCATTAGCTATAGATTTGTGTTTCCCAGAATCGGATTGAAACAAACAATAATCAAACTTCAATTGAGAGAATTTTAAGACGAGTTTATAGTATGCTCTTGATATGAATTTATAAAGTTGTTGATTTAACGATGATTACACACGCCTTAAGTAATGTTACAAGACACCATAAGAAATTGGTCATCCTTAGGTTATTACAAATTTGATTGATTCTTTTCGTTCAAGGTAATCCATGAGAATTGGATTGTTTCAAATTGAAAATGCAAAATTTTGAGAGGACTTTATAGTATGGTGTTGATAAGAAATCATTATCCTCTTGGCTTAAACATGATTATTCAGGCTTTAAGTTGTAATACAAGGCACAAAAGAAATTGATTGTAATTAGCTTAATACATAGGATCTCTACACATGACACAAAATATAAAGATTTCACATGAAAGGATAACCTTTTTTTCCTATTTGTTTTAGTACTAACAATTGTGCTGAATTGTACGGAATGCACACCACGTGTTCGATGAAAGGTATGTATGATTTTTTTGGTGTTTGTTTCAATTTCTAGAATTGCTTACAATTTGCTATAATTTATGGTTGCTTTCTATGATTTTGTTTGATCTAAAGACCCTAATGTCAATTTCAGTTCATTGGCATCTACATCAACTGTTCAACTTCATTATCGTAATACTCGTGATACTAATTGTTCAACTGTTTTTCTTTGTTCTTCATAATAGAAAACATGGCCATGAAAGAAGGAACAGAAACTCATTTTTTATTTATGATGATTAAAATGATTTTCTTACATTATAGGTATGTCATCAGCTATAGATTCGTGTTTCCCAGAATCGGATTGAAACAAATAATAATCAAATTTCGATTGAGAGAATTTTAAGACGAGTTTATAGTATGCTGTTGATATGAATTTATAAAGGTGTTGATTTACTGTTGATTACACATGCCTTAAGTAATGTTACAAGACACAATAAGAAATTGGTCATCCTTAGGTTATTACAAATTTAATTGATTCTTTTTGTTCCAGGTAAGACATGAGAATTGGATTGTTTCTGTTGGTGCATATTTTGGGTGACCGCTTCTGGTCGAATAGATTAGATTTGTATTACTTAATTTGTAATCACTTGTAAGTATTTTTATGTTGTTACACTGGGAATTGAGTCGTTCGAAGTAGCATATGCGAATAAATTTAGTGTGTAAGGGTCCATACGTACGAATGGAGTTCAGCCCCAATAAATACCAGTTTCCAGTGTTTGAGAGTTAAGGGTTTTTGGTGTTCTAGGGTTTTGAGCACGAGAGGGGGGTGATCATGCTCGATCTCTCCCCGGCAACACTATGTCCTTTTATGATGTGGATTCAAGATTGTAATCATTCGATTAATCAATATACCATTCGGTTTGATTCAAATTCGTCATGCGCGAAAACCCTAACCTTCCGTCCAATACAGATTTCGCCGGTCCTTAATGTGTTTTCAGTTTCAAATTGAAAATGCATAATTTTGAGACTCCTTTATAGGATGTTGTTGATAAGTAATCATATTTCTCTTGACTTAAACTTGATTATCCAGGCTTTAAGTAGTAATACTAGGCACACAAAAAATTGATCGTACTTCCCATAATACATAGGATCTCTAAGATGACACAAAATATAAAGATTTCACATGAATAGATAGCCTTTTTTTTCTATTTGTTTTAGTACTATCAATTGAGCTGAATTGTAAGGAATGCAAACCACGTGTTCGATGAAAGGTATATGTCGTTTTTTTGGTGTTTGTTTCAATTTATAGAATTGCTTACGATTTGCTTTGATTTTTGGTTGCTTTCTTTGTTTAATCAAAAGACCCTGATGTCAATTTCAGTTCATTGACATCTACGTCAATTGTTTAATTTCCTTATTGTAATATTTGGTATACTAATTGTTGAACTGTTTTTCATTGTTGTTCATAATACAAAACACCACCAAGAAAGAAGGAACTGAAACTCCTTTTTCATTTATGATGATGAAATTTATTTTGCTACATTATTGGTATGTCATTAGCTATAGATTTGTGTTTCCCAGAATCGGATTGAAAGAAACAATAATCAAACTTCAATTGAGAGAATTTTAAGATGAGTTTATAGGATGCTCTTGATATGAATTTATAAAGTTGTTGATTTAACGATGATTACACACGCCTTAAGTAATGTTACAAGACACCATAAGAAATTGGTCATCCTTAGGTTATTACAAATTTGATTGATTCTTTTCTTTCAAGGTAATCCATGAGAATTGGATTGTTTCAAATTGAAAATGCATAATTTTGAGAGGACTTTATAGTATGGTGTTGATAAGAAATCATTATCCTCTTGGCTTAAACATGATTATTCATGCTTTAAGTAGTAATACAAGGCACAAAAGAAATTGATTGTAATTAGCTTAATACATAGGATCTCTACTACATGACACAAAATATAAAGATTTCACATGAAAGGATAACCTTTTTTTTCCTATTTGTTTTAGTACTAACAATTGAGCTGAATTGTAAGGAATGCACACCACGTGTTCGATGAAAGGTATGTATGATTTTTTTGGTGTTTGTTTCAATTTCTAGAATTGCATAAAATTTGCTATAATTTATGGTTGCTTTCTATGATTTTGTTTGATCTAAAGACCCTAATGTCAATTTCAGTTCATTGGCATCTACATCAACTGTTCAACTTCATTATCGTAATATTCGTGATACTAATTGTTCAACTGTTTTTCTTTGTTCTTCATAACAGAAAATATGGCCACGAAAGAAGGAACAGAAACTCATTTTTTATTTATGATGATTAAAATGATTTTCTTACATTATAGGTATGTCATCAGTTATAGATTCGTGTTTCCCAGAATCGGATTGAAACAAATAATAATCAAATTTCGATTGAGAGAATTTTAAGACGAGTTTATAGTATGCTGTTGATATGAATTTATAAAGGTGTTGATTTACTGTTGATTACACATGCCTTCAGTAATGTTATAAGACACAATAAGAAATTGGTCATCCTTAGGTTATTACAAATTTAATTGATTCTTTTTGTTCCAGGTAAGACATGAGAATTGGATTGTTTCTGTTGGTGCATATTTTGGGTGAACGCTTCTGGTCGAATAGATTAGATTTGTATTTCTTCATTTTTAATCACTTGTAAGTATTTTTATGTTGTTACACTGGGAATTGAGTCGTTCGCAGTAGCATATGCGAATAAATTTAGTGTGTAAGGGTCCATACGTACGAATGGAGTTCCGCCCCTATAAATACCAGTTTCCAGTGTTTGAGAGTTAAGGGTTTTTGGTGTTCTAGGGTTTTGAGCACGAGAGGGGGGGTGATCATGCTCGATCTCTCCCCGGCAACACTATGTCCTTTTATGATGTGGATTCAAGATTGTAATCATTCGATTAATCAATATACCATTCGGTTTGATTCAAATTCGTCATGCACGAAAACCCTAACCTTCCGTCCAATACAGATTTCGCCGGTCCTTAACGTGTTTTCAGTTTCAAATTGAAAATGCATAATTTTGAGACTCCTTTATAGGATGTTGTTGATAAGTAATCATATTTCTCTTGACTTAAACTTGATTATCCAGGCTTTAAGTAGTAATACTAGGCACACAAAAAATTGATCGTACTTCCCATAATACATAGGATCTCTAAGATGACACAAAATATAAAGATTTCACATGAATAGATAGCCTTTTTTTTCTATTTGTTTTAGTATTATCAATTGAGCTGAATTGTAAGGAATGCAAACCACGTGTTCGATGAAAGGTATATGTCATTTTTTTGGTGTTTGTTTCAATTTATAGAATTGCTTACGATTTGCTTTGATTTTTGGTTGCTTTCTTTGTTTAATCAAAAGACCCTGATGTCAATTTCAGTTCATTGATATCTACGTCAATTGTTAAATTTCCTTATTGTAATATTTGGTATACTAATTGTTGAACTGTTTTTCGTTGTTGTTCATAATACAAAACACCACCAAGAAAGAAGGAACTGAAACTCCTTTTTCATTTATGATGATGAAATTTATTTTGCTACATTATTGGTATGTCATTAGCTATAGATTTGTGTTTCCCAGAATCGGATTGAAAGAAACAATAATCAAACATCAATTGAGAGAATTTTAAGATGAGTTTATAGGATGCTCTTGATATGAATTTATAAAGTTGTTGATTTAACGATGATTACACATGCCTTAAGTAATGTTACAACACCATAAGAAATTGGTCATCCTTAGGTTATTACAAATTTGATTGATTCTTTTCTTTCAAGGTAATCCATGAGAATTGGATTGTTTCAAATTGAAAATGCATAATTTTGAGAGGACTTTATAGTATGGTGTTGATAAGAAATCATTATCCTCTTGGCTTAAACATGATTATTCATGCTTTAAGTAGTAATACAAGGCACAAAAGAAATTGATTGTAATTAGCTTAATACATAGGATCTCTACTACATGACACAAAATATAAAGATTTCACATGAAAGGATAACCTTTTTTTTCCTATTTGTTTTAGTACTAACAATTGAGCTGAATTGTAAGGAATGCACACCACGTGTTCGATGAAAGGTATGTATGATTTTTTTGGTGTTTGTTTCAATTTCTAGAATTGCTTACAATTTGCTATAATTTATGGTTGCTGTCTATGATTTTGTTTGATCTAAAGACCCTAATGTCAATTTCAGTTCATTGGCATCTACATCAACTGTTCAACTTCATTATCGTAATATTCGTGATACTAATTGTTCAACTGTTTTTCTTTGTTCTTCATAACAGAAAATATGGCCATGAAAGAAGGAACAGAAACTCATTTTTTATTTATGATGATTAAAATGATTTTCTTACATTATAGGTATGTCATCAGTTATAGATTCGTGTTTCCCAGAATCGGATTGAAACAAATAATAATCAAATTTCGATTGAGAGAATTTTAAGACGAGTTTATAGTATGCTGTTGATATGAATTTATAAAGGTGTTGATTTACTGTTGATTACACATGCCTTCAGTAATGTTATAAGACACAATAAGAAATTGGTCATCCTTAGGTTATTACAAATTTAATGATTCTTTTTGTTCCAGGTAAGACATGAGAATTGGATTGTTTTTGTTGGTGCATATTTTGGGTGACCGTCGAATAGATTAGATTTGTATTTCTTCATTTGTAATCACTTGTAAGTATTTTTTATGTTGTTACACTGGGAATTGAGTCGTTCGCAGTAGCATATGCGAATAAATTTAGTGTGTAAGGGTCCATACGTACGAATAGAGTTCAGCCCCTATAAATACCAGTTTCCGGTGTTTGAGAGTTAAGGGTTTTTGGTGTTCTAGGGTTTTGAGCACGAGAGGGGGGTGATCATGCTCGATCTCTCCCCGGCAACACTATGTCCTTTTATGATGTGGATTCAAGATTGTAATCATTCGATTAATCAATATACCATTCGGTTTGATTCAAATTCGTCATGCGCGAAAACCCTAACCTTCCGTCCAATACAGATTTCGCCGGTCCTTAACGTGTTTTCAGTTTCAAATTGAAAATGCATAATTTTGAGACTACTTTATAGGATGTTGTTGATAAGTAATCATATTTCTCTTGACTTAAACTTGATTATCCAGGCTTTAAGTAGTAATACTAGGCACACAAAAAATTGATCGTACTTCCCTTAATACATAGGATCTCTAACATGACACAAAATATAAAGATTTCACATGAATAGATAACCTTTTTTTTCTATTTGTTTTAGTACTATCAATTGAGCTGAATTGTAAGGAATGCAAACCACGTGTTCGATGAAAGGTATATGTCATTTTTTTGGTGTTTGTTTCAATTTCTAGAATTGCTTACAATTTGCTATAATTTATGGTTGCTTTCTATGATTTTGTTTGATCTAAAGACCCTAATGTCAATTTCAGTTCATTGGCATCTACATCAACTGTTCAACTTCATTATCGTAATATTCGTGATAGTAATTGTTCAACTGTTTTTCTTTGTTGTTCATAATAGAAAACATGGCCATGAAAGAAGGAACAGAAACTCATTTTTTATTTATGATGATGAAAATGATTTTCTTACAATATACGTATGTCATCAGTTATAGATTCGTGTTTCCCAGAATCGGATTGAAACAAATAATAATCAAATTTCGATTGAGAGAATTTTAAGACGAGTTTATAGTATGTTGTTGATATGAATTTATAAAGGTGTTGATTTAATGTTGATTACACATGCTTTAAGTAATGTTACAAGACACAATAAGAAATTGGTCATCCTTAGGTTGTTAAAAATTTAATTGATTCTTTTTGTTCCACGTAAGCCATGAGAATTGGATTGTTTCTGTTGGTGCATATTTTGGGTGTCCGCTTCTGGTCGAATAGATTAGATTTGTATTTGTTCATTTGTAATCACGTGTATGTATTTGTATGTTGTTACACTAGGAACTGAGTCGTTCGCAGGAGCATATGCGAATGAATTTAGTGTGTAAGGGTCCATTCGTATGAATGAGCATACGAATGGCTCCATTCGTACGAATGGAGTTCTGCCCCTATAAATATGAGTTTCCAGTGTTTGAGTGCTAAGGGTTTTTGGTGTTCTAGGGTTTTGAGCACGAGAGGGGCGAGATCATGCTCGATCTCTCCCCGGCAAGACTATGTTCTTTTATGATGTGGATTCAAGCTTGTAATCATTCGATTAATTAATATACCATTCGGTTTGATTCGTATTTGTCATGTGCGCAAACCCTAACCTTCCATCCAATACAGAAATCGCCGGTCCTTAACGTTTTTTCAGTTTCAAATTGAAAATGCATAATTTTGAGACGACTTTATAGTACGTTGTTGATAAGAAATCATTATGCTCTTGAGTTAAATTTAATTATCCAGGCTTTAGCTAGTAATACTAGGCACACAAGAAATTGATCGTACTTAGCTTAATATATAGGATCTCTACTACAAGACACAAAATATAAAGATTTCGCACGAAAAGATAACTTTTTTTCTATTTGTATTAGTTATTGGTTTTACGTGACATCCAGTACCAGATCGTCCGGCAAGTCCGTACGGTATGTGTACTTTCACTATTTACTATGTGTAAATACATTTATATGACCAGTGCTTGTATTAACAGAATTCAAAATATAAGAAACAGTTGTACGTATTTATTTGTAAACTTAAATTCTGTAAGTACAACAATCATTATAAACATTAGCTGTTAGTGTTTAGGTGAAAACCTAAGTACAGATAACACAACTAAACATGAGAAACAACAGTGTTCAAGCAAATAACAAGAACAAACCGGTTGCGATCTGATATCCATAGATGACAGGAATCAGATGGCCGACAAATCAGTACGAAAACAATGTGAAAACAGGTTGTTTAGTTGAGTCCGTCAGTGAGGAAACACAATTCAAACAGAATTGAAGTGTTATTTCAGAATAACGAATTGACAGTGTGTTTGCGTGGGTGACGATTCACACAAACATATCTGTGAGTTTTGAGTTCTGAAATATTGACTGAAAAGTAGAAAACAAAAGTCGGAAATCAAAACCATCGTCGTGTTCGTTCGGGTGACGATTCGAACGAATACGCGCGAAGTGACGCGTTTCAATGAAACTTAAACGAAAACGACACGAACGACATTAATTTAAGAATATAAAACATTTTTATGTTTTACAATTCTAAAACTCATCAAAAATAAATAAAGAAACTATTTTTATTTAAAATCCGTAAACGCACGCGTAACGTTCCGGAAACGCAACGAAAACGCGAACTGAACCACGAAAACGAACCGGAACTCACTCGAGGTATAAATACCTTGAATGAGCTCATTTTATTCATTTTCACTCTTCTTCTTCCCCACACCAAACCCTAATCCCGGTTTCAAGCCTCCACCACCATTTCCAACCTTCAAACTATCATATCTCACTCATTTCTCCACCAAATCACCTCATCCTTGGACCAAATCGAAGCTCTCATCACCCTCTACACGAAAGTACAAAGGATCGGCCCTGAAAGTCTCTGAATCGAAGGTAATCCGAGCTTGAAAGCCATGAATATTAGGGTTTTCACCCCTTTGGTTGGAACCACTACCTAATCGGTTTTCTATCCTTCAAACTTCTAAAAAAACCACCCATAAACTAGTCCTTGAGAGGGGGAAGATGTGTGTGGCTCTGAGTTCGACCACCAGACCCCGAAATGGGGAGGGCGTAGCTGTGACCGCCGCCATGGCCGAATGAGAACACCCAGTTTGCCGAAAGTCTCTTGGCCGGATGTCTCCATTCGCCGAATGTGGTCCTTCGCCCTAGCTCATTCTCTCGGCCAAGTTCATTCGCCAAACACTCTCATTCGCCGACCTAATCATCAGTCGTTGCCAACCATTCGGCCTACACCCATCCATACGGCTGATAACAGCCGACCACATGCATTCGGAAAACAGCCCAATCGATCCAACATTTTGGCCCACAACAATCGGCCCAAAGACTGGGTTTCGGTCCATGTGACAATGGGCCTAAGGCCTCATTCGACAGCCATGCCATTAACCAACCATAATACCCCTTTTGGCCCAACGACATTCGATAAGCCCAACAGCCTACTACTTCGGGCCACTACACTGATTTGGGCTCATAGTTTACCGTTTTGGCCCAGTGGTTGTGGTTTGGCCCAACACGAGGCCCACAAGGTTTAGTTGCAATAAACACAAAGATATACTACAAGATGTTAAGGATTAGTGGCAATAAATCATAAATCTAAGTTTTACACTTAAAATCCTTTTATCACGATAGTGATTGGAATGAAGCTTAAAACCAATAACCATGTAAGATAACCTAAACCTAGTGGAATAAGTGTTATCAAGTCTATGACAACTATGTGAGGCCGAACGATGACCAATACCATCAAGTGTTAGCCAACTTTATGGCTAACGCATACACACACCCGAAACTCTACAACTTATACTTACAAGTTACAAACTACGTGAAATCAATACAGGATCGTCAAAACAAACTCAAGTATAAACAAGAGCGCGTGCATTCTTGTTTAAGCTAAATCAACCCCAATCACAACAAGGTGAGTTTATATGCCCCTTTTCTTTAATCTTTACTGATTTTAAACTCTAGGGGCTGAGAAACATGCTTAACTTTTATTTATGTAAAAGTTTTATTTTTAACATATTGCTTACACTTTGATTAGATAATATTCATTTATTATTATTACTTATCATTGTATGCATGCTTGTATGATCATGATATGACAGGAACGACTAAGATGAATTTGACAACTTAATTTCATAATTCATCAACACAATAGAATAACATAGTTGCAAGAATTCATCTTACAACCCTTAGTTATTCTTACAAGAACGAACATTGAGATAATCACAGGTGAACATGATGACAAGAACAGAACATAAGAATGTTATGAAGATAACACATCTTCTTAACATCATTCAACATTTGAGTTAATTAAGTGTAATAAGACAAGTGCTTATAACATTTAGTTTACAACTCAACACATATTACAAGAGAACATGGAACATGAATCATCCACCACCTGAGTCGACTAAGTGTAGTAAGACTAGTTCTCACCACAGCTTAGTGACAACATGGTGACTTTATGGAATAACAAGGAATGATAATCATGATAATGTAACTTCATGATAACAACATCATTCACACAATAATTAACATAACGTAATAAGATAAGTTCTTATTCAACTTTGTTAATAACAAGGAAAACATATAACATTGAGAACAATATCACTGATGAGCACGCAATACAATTGATTACTATTGAACTGTCTGCATTATATCATTTCAATCATGTGCCATGTACTTATGTTGATCACTATAAGCCCCTTATAATTCGCTGACCAGTTAGTTTGACGTGACTAAACCGACGATAGCATAGTGGTACCATAGGTTTGACAAACCTCTAGCTTGTAGGGCTAGTATGTTGATCGTATTGATACATTGGCCGGTACGTATGACCGGTGACTGGGCTACTGAAGTCAGGTTCTGGAAAGCGACACATGGTGATATTAATCTGCAGTGAAATTGTAATTAATCCAGCGGAATCCTATTGACTAGTAGATTGGGAAATTGATCTTCTCTCATGTCACACTACTAGTAATAGATTTCGTTGAGACCTATGGAAGTACAAGGTGGTAGAGGTAAATCGGATGCATTGTACTCTGATTATGCGAGGATTACAATGGATTCCTTTTAGGCTCTATGCACTTCAAGTTGAGAACAAATAACAATTGGTTAACTAACACTCTTAATATTTAAAAGTGGCTAACAGTTAACCCCTCAAGTAATAGAATAATACAAGGATCTGGTTATATTAATCAAATTTCCTTAATACAATGAGGGTGTATCAATACTTCGGTTTGATAACTAAACCCCTCTAAACCTATTATTCTACATATGATAAACAGATGGATACATATCGAACAAGTTAAACATACTGGAGATGAAAATGGATAGCCTTAGTTGTATTGCAAGTAGTGTGGAACTTGATTGAGTATGTGGTGGGATGGCGTCAGGGCTTGACCCTTTCGTATGCCCTATATAAAGCATACTTGATTGGGTGAAATACTACTTGTAGATATAACTAAGGATAGACCATTGGGTGGAACAGGTGAATCACTAATTAAAAGTATCAAGCATGACATTGTGACTGTGTGAATCAACAATTCATGGTTTTCAATATTCAAACTTATGAACTCCCCAACCTAGTGTTGACTTTGTTTAAACGCATGTTTCTCAGGTGACGAACATGTTTAGTCACCAGACATCAAGAACATAGCTAGTGGACTTTTAGAAGACCTAGATACATTTTGTGTGATCATGTGATTTTGGAATGACAAAACAATGAATCATATTTTGTAGATCTTGTACAAACAAGATGGTAAACACATTGATTCAAGAAAGGGTAGATTTACTTAGTTAAATTAAGAACGATACATTGTAATTTAACTTTGGTCAGATTCTATTTCATGTCACGTTAGCATTTCTCATTTATTTATCATGTGCTATGTAAACAATCTGATCATTTCGATTACCACAACGATATCACGCCTCGGGAATCTTCCGCCCCTGCGGGAATTCGATCCAGCCCGCCGGCTCGGGGTGTGACAGATTGGTGTCTGAGCCATGGTTATAGAGAAATATAAGTCATATTACTTAAACGGTTTGGCCTAGACTATCACCTAGGGATCCTCACAAGAAGATCCTATGACATAGGAGCATTTGCATGTGTCTTCTGCATCTGATCACTGCACTAACCGATTTTCTTTCGGTTATGATCAGAATGCCGCCGAGAAGAGTTTTACCAGCTTTACTGCCACCACCACCACATGATTCTGCACCGCATCATCGACAACGACACCACCAGAATCTCCTAACACTCCACTTCCTCCTTGCCATTACCACCAGTTCATCATTTTCCATCGATTTGATACCGATGGAACTGGGCAGTTTCGATATCATCATCGGAATGGATTGGCTATCTCTTAACAGAGTTGAGTTCATCTGTTCCGAAAAGCTATTACGCATTCCAGTAGAGAACAATGGGATTTTGGAAATTCATGGAGATCAAGCGAAACACAGTGTCAAGATAATATCGTGCATGAAGGCTCGCAAGTATCTCAGAAAACAATATGTCGCATTTCTAGCTCACGTGGTGGAGAAAGACAAGAAAGCAATCAAGATTCAAGACGTACCAATTGTGAAAGATTATGCGGACGTGTTTCCGGATGATTTACCAGGACTGCCACCTGAGAGATCGGTGCAGTTCCGAATCGATTTGATTCCGGGAGTGACTCCTGTAGCTAAGTCTCCTTACAGACTTGCACCATCAGAAATGCAGGATTTGTCCAACCAATTACAAGAGCTACTTGACAAGGGATTCATCCGACCGAGCTTTTCCCCGTGGGAAGCTCCGGTTCTTTTTGTTAAGAAGAAGGATGGATCTTTCAGAATGTGCATCGATTACAGAGAGCTCAACAAACTCACCATCGAGAATCGGTACCCGTTACCGAGGATTGATGATTTGTTTGATCAGTTACAGGGTCTTATTTTTCAAAGATAGACCTGAGATCAGGTTATCATCAGCTCCGGATTCAAGAGGAGGACATACCAAAGACAGCTTTTCGTACCCGATATGGTCACTACGAGTTCATGGTGATGCCATTCGGATTGACGAACGCACCGGCTGTGTTTATGGATTTAATGAACCGGGTGTGCAAGCGGTACTTAGATCAGTTTGTTATCGTCTTTATTGATGATATACTGATTTATTCAAAGAACGAGAAGGAACACGAGCAACACCTCAAGACAGTCTTGGAACTTCTGAGAGAAGAACGACTCTATGCCAAATTCTCCATGTGTGACTTCTAGTTAAGAGAAGTTCAATTCTTGGGTAACGTAATTAACAGTAATGGTATTCACGTGGATCCTGCCAAGATTGAAGCAATCAAGAACTGGGATGTGCCTACAACACCAACCGAGATCAGATCATTTTTGGAATTGGCGGGTTATTACAGGAGATTCATTTCGAATTTCTCTAAGATAGCCTTGCCTCTCACCAAACTCACACAGAAGACTGAACCTTTTGTGTGGACTCAGAAACAAGAGGAGGCATTCCAGACACTGAAACAAAGATTGTGCAATGCTCCAATCTTAACACTCCCAGAAGGCAATGATGACTTTGTAGTATACTGTGATGCTTCCCATCAGGGACTCGGATGTGTTTTGATGCAACGAGACAAAGTCATTGCTTATGCCTCACGACAGCTGAAGATACATGAGAAGAATTACGCGACACATGACTTAGAACTGGGAGCTGTTGTCTTTGCTTTAAAGATTTGGAGACATTACCTGTATGGTACCCAGTGCACTATCTTCACAGATCACAAGAGTTTACAGCACATATTTGATCAAAAGGAGCTTAACATGAGACAGAGACGTTGGGTTGAGCTCCTGAACAATTACGACTGTGTGATCAAATACCATCCGGGCAAAGCAAATGTTGTTGCAGATGCTTTGAGTCGGAAGGAAAGAGTCAAACCCTTGCGCGTTCGAGCAATGGGAATGACTGTACAAACAAGTTTGAGAGAACACATCATACAAGCGCAACAAGAAGCAGTGGCAAGAGACAATCTGAAACGCGAGCTCGATTGTGGAGCCGAGAAACACTTAGAGACAAGACAAGATGGAGTTATATATTATCTGGGTCGTGTTTGGATCCCAGCAATAGATAAACTTCGAACACTCATACTTGACGAGGCACACAAGACACTCTATTCAGTCCATCCTGGTGCCGATAAGATGTACCAAGATCTTAGGTCATTTTATTGGTGGCCGGGTATGAAGAAAGATATTGCCACTTATGTTGGCAAATGCATCACATGTGCTAAAGTCAAAGCTGAACACCAGAAACCTTCGGGTTTGCTGGAACAACCAGAGATACCACAATGGAAGTGGGAACAAATAGCTATGGATTTCATTACAAAGCTACCCCGCACTTCCAGCGGATACGATTCTATTTGGGTTATCATTGATTGGTTGACCAAGTCCGCACACTTCTTGCTGATCAGAGAAATGTACAAGATGGAAAAGCAAGCAAGACTATACGTTGATGAAATAGTAGTAAGGCATGGTGTGCCATTATCTATTATTTCAGACCGTGAAAGTCGATTCACATCGCGGTTCTGGCAATCACTGCAACAATCCTTAGGGACAAGTGTTAAATTGAGCACGCTTATCATCCCCGGACGGATGGACAAAGTGAGCGAACCATTCAAACCCTAGAGGATATGTTGAGTACATGCATTCTAGACTTCGGTGGAAGTTGGGATACACATTTACCACTCATTGAGTTCTCCTACAACAATAGCTTCCACAGTAGCATCGGATGTGCTCCATTTGAAGCACTATATGGTAGAAAGTGTCGGTCTCTAATTTGTTGGACCGCAGTGGGAGATAACAGAATCACTGAGCCTGAACTTATTCAGGAGACTACTGATAAGATAGCCCAGATACAACAGAGATTACAAGCAACACATAGCCGCCAAAAGAGTTACGCAGACAAACGGCGAAAACCTTTGAAATTCGATATGGGTGACCGACTTATGTTGAAAGTGTCCCCATGGAAAGGCGTAGTTTGTTTTGGGGCTAAAGGCAAATTAGCACCAAGGTATGTCGGACCGTTCGAGTTAACTCAACGCATAGGTCCTGTGGCATACAGACTCAGACTCCCTGATGAACTCAGCGGAGTACACGATGTGTTTCATGTATCAAATCTCAAGAGATGTCTCGCTGACTAATCATTAATCATACCGTTGGAAGAAATACAAGTGGATGAACAATTACATTTCATTGAAGAACCTGTAGAGATTATGGAACGTGAAGTCAAGAGACTGAAACGAAGCCGTATCCCTATAGTAAAGGTTCGATGGAACTCCAAGCGTGGACTAGAATTTACCTGGGAGCACGAGGACAACATGAAGACAAAGTATCCCCATCTGTTCGAGAATTAAAGCCCGACTTTGAAGCTTAAATTTCGGGACGAAATTTCTATAACAAGGGGAGACTGTGACATCCAGTACCAGATCGTCCGGCAAGTCCGTACGGTATGTGTACTTTCACTATTTACTATGTGTAAATACATTTATATGAACAGTGCTTATATTAACAGAATTCAAAATACAAGAAACAGTTGTACGTATTTATGTGTAAACTTAAATACTGTAAGTACAACAATCATTATAAACATTAGTTGTTAGTGTTTAGGTGAAAACCTAAGTACAGATAACACAACTAAACATGAGAAACAACAGTGTTCAAGCAAATAACAAGAACAATTCGGTTGCGATCTGATATCCATAGATGACAGGAATCAGATGGCCGACAAATCAGTACGAAAAACAATGTGACAACAGGATGTTTAGTTGAGTCCGTCAGTGAGGAAACACAATTCAAACACAATTGCAGTGTTATTTCAGAATAATGAATTGACAGTGTGTTTGCGTGGGTGACGATTCACACAAACATATCTGTGAGTTTGGAGTTCTGAAATAATGATTGAAAAGTAGAAAACAAAAGTCGGAAAGCAAAACCATCGTCGTGTTCGTTCGGGTGACGATTCGAACGAATACGCGCGAAGGTGACGCGTTTCGACGAAACTTAAACGAAAATGACACGAAGGACAATAATTTAAGAAAATAAAACATTTTTATGTTTTACAATTTTGAAACTCATCAAAAATAAATAAAGAAACTATTTTTATTTAAACTCCGTAAACGCACGCGTAACGTTCCGGAAACGCAACGAAAACGCGAACTGAACCACGAAAACGAACCCGAACTCACTCGAGGTATAAATACCTTGAATGAGCTCATTTTATTCATTTTCACTCTTCTTCTTCCCCACACCAAACCCTAATCCCGGTTTCAAGTCTCCACCACCATTTCCAACCTCCAAACTACCATATCTCACTCATTTCTCCACCAAATCACCTCATCCTTGGACCAAATGGAAGCTCTCATCACCCTCTACACGAAAGTACAAAGGATCGGCCCTGAAAGTCTCTGAATCGAAGGTAATCCGAGCTTGAAAGCCACGAAAATTAGGGTTTTCACCCCTTTGGTTGGAACCACTACATAATCGGTTTTCTATCCTTCAAACTTCTAAAAAAACCACCCATAAACTAGTCCTTGAAAGGGGGAAGATGTGTGTGGCTCTGAGTTCGACCACCAGACCCCGAAATGGGGAGGGCGTAGCTGTGACAGCCGCCATGGCCGAATGAGAACACCCAGTTTGCCGAAAGACTCTTGGCCGGATGTTTCCATTCGCTGAATGTGGTCCTTCGCCCTAGCTCATTCTCTTGGCCAAGTTCATTCGCCAAACACCCTCATTCGCCGACCTGATCATCATTCGCCCCTTAACCATTTGAACCACCCTTCATTCATGGCCATCCATTCGGCCTACACACATCCATACGGCTGATAACAGCCGACCACATGCATTCGGAAAACAACCCCAATCGATCCAACATTTTGGCCCACAACAATCGGCCCAAAGACTGGGTTTCGGTCCATGTGACAATGGGCCTAAGGCCTCATTCGACAGCCATGCCATTAACCAACCATAATACCCCTTTTGGCCCAACGACATTCGATAAGCCCAACAGCCTACTACTTCGGCCCACTACACTGATTTGGGCTCACAGTTTACTGTTTTGGCCCAGTGGTTGTGGTTTGGCCCAACACGAGGCCCACAAGGTTTAGTTGCAATAAACACAAGGATATACTACAAGATGTTAAGGATTAATGGCAATTAATCATAAATCTAAGTTTTACACTTAAAATCCTTTTATCACGATACTGATTTGAATGAAGCTTAAAACCAATAACCATGTAAGATAACCTAAACCTAGTGGAATAAGTGTTATCAAGTCTATGAAAACTATGTGAGGCCGAACGATGACCAATACCATCAAGTGTTAGCCAACTTTATGGCTAACGCATACACACACCCGAAACTCTACAACTTATACTTAAAAGTTACAAACTACGTGAAATCAATACAGGATCGTGAAAACAAACTCAAGTATAAACTAGAGCGCGTGCATTCTCGTTTAGGCTAAGTCAACCCCAATCACAACAAGGTGAGTTCATATGCCCCTTTTCTTTAATCTTTTCTGATTTTAAACTCTCGGGGCTGAGAAACGTGCTTAACTTTTATTTATGTAAAAGTTTTATTTTTAACATATTGCTTACACTTTGATTAGAAAATATTAATTGAATTATTATTACTTATCATTGTATGCATGCTTGTATGATCATGATATGACAGGAACGACTAAGATGAATTTGATAACTTAATTTCATAATTCATCAACACAATAGAATAACATAGTTGCAAGAATTCATCTTACAACCCTTAGTTATTCTTACAAGAACGAACATTGAGATAATCACAGGTGAACATGATGACAAGAACAGAACATAAGAATGATATGAAGATAACACATCTTCTTAACATCATTCAACATTTGAGTTAATTAAGTGTAATAAGACAAGTGCTTATAACATTTAGTTTACAACTCAACACATATTACAAGAGAACATGGAACATGAATCATCCACCACCTGAGTCGACTAAGTGTAGTAAGACTAGTTCTCACCACAGCTTAGTGACAACATGGTGACTTTATGGAATAACAAGGAATGATAATCATGATAATGTAACTTCACGATAACAACATCATTCACACAATAATTAACATAACCTAATAAGACAAGTTCTTATTCAACTTTGTTAATAACAAGGAAAACATATAACATTGAGAACAATATCACTGATGAACACGCAATACAATTGATTACTATTGAACTGTCTGCATTATATCATTTCAATCATGTGCCATATACTTATGTTGATCACTGTAAGCCCCTTATAATTCGCTGACCAGTTAGTTTGACGTGACTAAACCGACGATAGCATAGTGGTACCATAGGTTTGACAAACCTCTAGCTTGTAGGGCTAGTATGTTGATCGTATTGCTACATTGGCCGGTAACGTATGACCGGTGACAGGGCTACTCAAGTCAGGTTCTGGAAAGCGACACATGGTGATATTAATCTGCAGTGAAATTGTAATTAATCCAGCGGAATCCTATTGACTAGTAGATTGGGAAATTGATCTTCTCTCATGTCACACTACTAGTAATGGATTTCGTTGAGACCTATGGAAGTACAAGGTGGTAGAGGTAAATCGGATGCATTGTACTCTGATTATGCGAGGATTACAATGGATTCCTTTTAGGCTCTATGCACTTCAAGTTGAGAACAAATAACAATTGGTTAACTAACACTCTTAATATTTAAAAGTGGCTAACAGTTAACCCCTCAAGTAATAGAATAATACAAGGATCTGGTTATATTAATCAAATTTCCTTAATACAATGAGGGTGTATCAATACTTCGGTTTGATAACTAAACCCCTCTAAACATATTATTCTACATATGATAAACAGATGGATACATATCGAACAAGTTAAACATACTAGAGATGAAAATGGATAGCCTTAGTTGTATTGCAAGTAGTGTGGAACTTGATTGAGTATGTGGTGGGATGGCGTCTAGGCTTGACCCTTTCGTATGCCCTATATATAAGCATACTTGATTGGGTGAAATACTACTTCTACATATAACTAAGGAGAGGCCATTGGGTGGAAAAGGTGAATCACTAATTACAAGTATCAAGCATGACATTGTGACTGTGTGTATAAACAATTCATGGTTTTCAATATTCAAACTTATGAACTCACCAACCTAGTGTTGAATTTGTTTAAACGCATGTTTCTTAGGTGACGAACATGTTTAGTCACCAGACATCAAGAAAATAGCTAGTGGCCTTTTAGAGGACCTAGCTACATTGTGTGTGATCATACTTTTGAAATGACAAAACAATGAATCATATTTTGTAGATATTGTACAGTTACAAGATATAAACACATTGATTCTTTTGGGTAGATTTACTTAGTTAAATTAAGAACGATACATTGTAATTTAACTTTGTAATTCCATTTCATGTCACGTTAGCATTTCTCATTTATTTATCACGTGCTATGTAAACAATCTGATCATTTCGATTATCACAACGATATCACGCCTCGAGAACCTTCCACCCGGCGGGAAAGTCGATCCAGCCCGCCGGCTCAGGGTGTGACATTTTAGTACTATTAATTGAGCTGAATTGTAAGGAATGCACACCACGTGTTTGATGAAAGGTATGTGTGATATTTTTGGTGTTAGTTTCAATTTCTAGAATTGCTTACAATTTGCTATGATTTTTGGTTTCTTTCAATAATTTTGTTTCTTCTAAAGACCCTAATGTCAATTTTAGTTCATTGACATCTACATCAATTGTTCAAGTTCATTATTATAATATTAGGGATACTAATTGTTCAACTGTTTTTTGTTGTTGTTCATAATACAAAACACCACAAAGAAAGAAGAAACTGAAACTCCTTTTTCATTTATGATGATGAAATTGATTTTGCTACATTATTGGTATGTCATGAGCTATAGATTTGTGTTTCCCAGAATCAGATTGTAACAAACAATAATCAAACTTCAATTTAGAGAATTTTAATACGAGTTTATAGCATGCCATTGATATTAATTTATGGTGCTGTTAATTTAATGTTGATTACAGATGTCGAAAGTAATATTACAAGACACAATAAGAAATTGGTCATCCTTAGGTTATTACAAATTTGAATATTGTTTCAAATTGAAAATGCATAATTTTGAGACGAGTTTATAGTATGTTGTTGACAACAAATCATTATGCTCTTAACTTAAACTTGATTATCCAGGCTTTAAGTAGTAATATTAGGCACAAAAGAAATTGATCGTACTTAGTTTAATACATAGGATCTCTACTACATGACACAAAATATAAAGATTTCACATGAAAAGATAACTTTTTTTTCTATTTGTTTTAGTTATTTGTTTCAGTACTATCAATTGAGCTGAATTGTAAGGAATGTACACCACGTGTTCGATGACAGGTATGTGCGATTTTTTTGGTGATTGTTTCAATTTCTAGAATTGCTTACAATTTGCCATGATTTTTGGTTGCTTTCTATGATTTTGTTTAATCTAAAGACCTTAATGTCAATTTCAGTTCATTGACATCTACATCAATTGTTCAACTTCATTATTGTAAAATTAGTGATACTACTTGTTCAACTGTTTTTCGTTGTTGTTCATAATACAAAACACCACCGTAAAACAGGGAACTCAAACTCCTTTCTTATTCATGATGATGAAAATGATTTTACAACATTATTGGTATGTCATCAGCTATAGATTTGGGTTTCCCAGAATCGGATTGATACAAATAATAATCTAACTTCAATTGAGAGAATTTTAAGACGAGTTTATAGTATGATGTTTATATGAATTTATAGTGATGTTGATTGAATGTTGATTACGGATGCCTTAAGTAATGTTACAAGACACAATAAGAAATTGGTCATCCTTAAGTTATTACATATTTTATTGATTCTTTTTGTTCCAGGTAGGCCATGAGAATTGGATTGTTTCAAATTGAAAATGCTTAATTTTGAGAGGACTTTATAATATGGTTTTGATAAGAAATCATTATCCTCTTGGCTTAAACATGATTATTCAGGCTTTAAGTAGTAATACTAGGCACAAAAGAAATTGATCATAATTAGCTTAATACATAGGATCTCTACTACATGACACAAAATATAAAGACTTCACATGAACGGATAACCTTTTTTTCCTATTTGTTTTAGTTATTTGTTTTAGTAGTAAGAATTGAGCTGAATTGTAAGGAATGCACACCACGTGTTCGATGAAAGGTATGTGTGATTTTGTGTTTGTTTCAATTTCTAGAATTGCTTACAATTTGCTATGATTTTTGGTTGATTTCTATGATTTTGTTTGATCTAAAAACCCTAATGTCAATTTCAGTTCATTAACATCTACATCAATTGTTCAACTTCATTATCGTAATATTAGTGATACTAATTGTTTAACTATTTTTCGTTGTTGTTCATAATACAAAACATGGTCAAGAAAGAAGGAACACAAACTTATCTTTTATTTATGATGATGAAAATGATTTTCCTACATTATAGGTATGTCATCAGTTATAGATTCGTGTTTCCCAGAATCGGATTGAAACAAATAATAATCAAACTTCAATTGAGAGAATTTTAAGACTAGTTTATAGTATTCTGTTGATATGATTTTATAAAGGTGTTGATTTAATGTTGATTACACATGCCTTAAGTAATGTTACAAGACACAATAAGAAATTGGTCATCCTTAGGTAATTACAAATTTAATTGATTCTTTTTGTTCCAGGTAAGCCATGAGAATTGGATTGTTTCTGTTGGTGCATATTTTGGGTGTCCGCTTCTGGTCGAATAGATTAGATTTGTATTTGTTCATTTGTAATCACGTTTATGTATTTGTATGTTGTTACACTAGGAACTGAGTCGTTCGCAGGAGCATATGAGAATGAATTTAGTGTGTAAGGGTCCATTCGTATGAATGAGCATACGAATGGCTCCATTTGTACGACTAGAGTTCAGCCCCTATAAATACCAGTTTCCAGTGTTTCAGTGTTAAGGGTTTTTGGTGTTCTAGGGTTTTGAGCACGAGAGGGGCGAGATCATGCTCGATCTCTCCCTAGCAAGACTATGTTCTTTTATGATGTGGATTCAAGCTTGTAATCATTCGATTAATCAATATACCATTCGGTTTAATTCGTATTTGTCATGTGCGCAAACCCTAACCTTCCGTCCAATACAGAAATCGCCGGTTCTTAACGTTTTTTCAGTTTCAAATTGAAAATGCATAATTTTGAGACGACTTTATAGTATGTTGTTGATTAGAAATCATTATGCTCTTGAGTTAAATTTAATTATCTAGGCTTTAAGTAGTAATACTAGGCACAAAAGAAATTGATCGTACTTAGCTTAATATATAGGATCTCTACTACATGACACAAAATATAAAGATTTCACACGAAGAGATAACTTTTTTTTCTATTTGTATTAGTTATTTGTTTTAGTACTATTAATTGAGCTGAATTGTAAGGAATGCACATCACGTGTTCGATGAAAGGTATGTGTGATTTTTTTGGTGTTTGTTTCAATTTCTAGAATTGCCTACAATTTGCTATGATTTTTGGTTTCTTTCAATGATTTTGTTTCATCTAAAGACCCTAATGTCAATTTCAGTTCATTGACATCTACATCAATTGTTCAAGTTCATTATTATAATATTAGGGATACTAATTGTTCAATTCTTTTTTGTTGTTGTTCATAATACAAAACACCACCAAGAAAGAAGAAACTGAAACTCCTTTTTCATTTATGATGAAGAAATTGATTTTGCTACATTATTGGTATGTCATCAGCTATAGATTTGTGTTTCCCAGAATCGGATTGTAACAAACAATAAACAAACTTCAATTTAGAGAATTTTAATACGAGTTTATAGTATGCCACTGATATTAATTTATAGTGTTGTTAATTTAATGTTGATTACAGATGTCTGTAGTAATATTACAAGACACAATAAGAAATTTGTCATCCTTAGGTTATTACAAATTTGATTGATTCTTTTTGTTCCAGGTAAGCCATGTGAATTGGATTGTTTCAAATTGAAAATGCATAATTTTGAGACGAGTTTATAGTATGTTGTTGACAACAAATCATTATGCTCTTAACTTAAACTTGATTATCCAGGCTTTAAGTAGTAATACTAGGCACAATAGAAATTGATCGTACTTAGCTTAATACATAGGATCTCTACTACATGACACAAAATATAAAGATTTCACATGAAAAGATAACTTTTTTTTTCTATTTGTTTTAGTTGTTTGTTTTAGTACTATCAATTGAGCTGAATTGTAAGGAATGCACACCACGTGTTCGATGAAAGGTATGTGCGATTTTTTTGGTGATTGTTTCAATTTCTAGAATTGCTTAAAATTTGCCATGATTTTTGGTTGTTTTCTATGATTTTGTTTAATCTAAAGACCTTAATGTCAATTTCAGTTCATTGACATCTACATCAATTGTTCAACTTCATTATTGTAATATTAGTGATACTAATTGTTCAACTGTTTTTCGTTGTTGTTCATAATACAAAACACCACCGTAAAACAAGGAACTGAAACTCATTTCTTATTTATGATGAAGAAAATGATTTTGCAACATTATTGGTATGTCATCAGCTATAGATTTGGGTTTCCCAGAATCGGATTGATACAAATAATAATCAAACTTCAATTGAGAGAATTTTAAGACGAGTTTATATTATGCTGTTTATATGAATTTATAGTGGTGTTGATTGAATGTTGATTACGGATGCCTTAAGTAATGTTACAAGACACAATAAGAAATTTGGTCATCCTTAAGTTATTACAAATTTGATTGATTCTTTTTGTTCCATGTAGGCCATGAGAATTGGATTCTTTCAAATTGAAAATGCATAATTTTGAGACGACTTTGTAGTATGTTGTTGACAAGAAATCATTATGCTCTTGGTTAAACTTGATTATTGAGGCTTTAAGTAGTAATACTAGGCACAAAAGAAATTGATCGTACTTAGCTTAATACATAGGATCTCTACTACATGACACAAAATATAACGATTTTACATGAAAAGATAACCTTTTTTTTTTCTATTTGTTTTAGTTATTTGTTTTTGTAGCATAATATTAACTGCAAAATATATATATTAATTTAGTGGCATAATTTCTTATGTCATAAATTAGAAAAAGGTTTTTGTGACAGAACTTTCATGTCAATAAAAAGTATTTATAATTAAAAACACATATTACTTTTGGTAGCACATAAATCATTATATTATTTACATTAACTATTCATTATTTATTTAAAATACAAAATAAAAACTAAACCGAAAAGACGCATAATATTATAATCATAATCTAAAGTGAAGTTTCAATCCAAAACATATTCCAAACATTAGCAAAGAAATACATAGTAAGTTTCAAACAATTTAAGACGTTTACAAAAAAAAATCAAAACAATCTTTCATGTCGTCAACTCTATTTCAAGCAATCCATTATTCTTCTTATCTCTACTCCATTATTTTCCATTGATTGACTTCATCAACTACTGCTGGTACAAATCATACCATGAAAAGAATGATTAAATCAAACAAAATTTAGGCCATGAAAACCTAAATTGACTTTATATGTAAACAAAAGCCTAACTATACGATATAATTCTGCTCGGCAAAATGAGCGGGTTGGGTTGGGTTGGGTAACGGGTTAAAATGGGTGCGAGTTAGGATAGGTGCGGGTCAAGACGGGTTTTAAGCAAAATCCGTTTGGGTTTAAACGGGACGTTTTTTTTTTTAAAAAAAAAATCAATTTCGCTCAAGTTAAAATGAGTCGTAACTAAACAAATAGTCTATTTGAATAATTTTTAATAATTTTCTCATTAAATACATTATTGATCATTCTTACTTATTGAAATCCATTATGTTCACATGGTTTTTAAGTTGCCCATCTTGACCCGCTTTACGTTAAGGAGTTACACATCTCAACCCATACTGTGTCATA
Source organism: Mikania micrantha (assembly GCA_009363875.1). NCBI lineage: Eukaryota > Viridiplantae > Streptophyta > Magnoliopsida > Asterales > Asteraceae > Mikania > Mikania micrantha. The sequence goes on from CM018693.1 coordinate 57,498,694, forward strand.
ATGTCACCCATTTCAACCCAAAATGCAATAAGTGTTTACCCAAATATATTCGTTTATCTTGCTATGGGTCAAGATTGCCGTGTATAGATATAATATTGCCTAATTTATGATCTAAAGTGAATTTGTATATATGTAAGTATAGAAAGTGTAATTGATTTTATATTATGCACATGGACTTTTCCTGTTAAGTTGGATTTCATTCAAAAATTTTGGTCAATAAGTCAATCCACATGATCTTAGAAATCAGATTTTATTTTACTTTTTCCATTGCAGTTCTTTAAAGATCTTTTCAATTTTTTGTTGGTCCCATCACTTTCCAGCCCAGAACAGTTCAATTGTTGTTGGCTGGAATTTGATATAAGGGGCAAAGGTGTATTTTAATTTCATGAAATAAAAAAATATTAAACAACTCATGGATTATTTTATGGCTGTTAATAGATAAATTGAAGACCTTAAGTTTCTTATTGATAATTCTGAACATTGTGTGGTTTTATGCAAGTATGGTAAGTACCTTGTTCATTTGTATACTGAAATTCTTGAAAACTTGATACACCATCAGGGCCGGCTCTAACTTTATGGAGGCCTAAAGCGGAAAATAAAACTGAGGCCCTTTTGCAAAAAAATAAAAAAAAAAAAAAACAAACTTACCTGCATTAATGAAACATGTCTGGTCCAAAAATTTCATCATCTAGTAATAAGATTGATTACAACTCATGCTAATTCCAAGAAACATGAGGGACCACCACCCACGCACATCAACAAGCTGCTGCATTTTGTGGGCAACATAGATCAAAGTCATTAGCTAATATTGCAACTTCTTTCTAGTCAGTGATGGCAAGCTATTTCGGCTTATATAATCATTTTTGAATAATAAATTTACACCTGCAACAGCATAATTGATCATCAAACGATGAAATAAAATTACTCCTAAACCACGCGATTGCACTTAATTATTTGATTTAAAACCATTCAATAACACAAAGCCATTAAACATATATTCAAAAACACTATTTCGTTGTACAAAATTGCAAGCTTAGAAACATATACTTGGTTAGTACTACAGACTTTGTCTTGACAGTAAAATCATCCAAAAGTTTGACCTCATCAAGTGTCCAGCAAGGAGGTTCAATGACTATATATACCTTCATCCCCTTATCCCTTTCAAAATTAGTAAATAAATAATGTATCTACAGACAACCCATAAAATAAGGTAATCCGAAGTTTAAAACTATAAAATTATGCCATTGAATATGGCTCATATTAACAAGATCATATGACTCTACTAAATACTTCCAGAAACACCTTCATCCATTAAAATACATGTTTCATATGTTTCAAAAGCAGCAAAAAACAAGTCATCAATCACATGCATATAATTACTAATAAATCAAATACTAAGCACTAAAGTAGCCCTAAATCAAATCATATAACACAAATGATATGTGCAGGGGAATGAGACATTCATAAAGTGTTCATAATTAGGCATTACATCGAACAACTTGTGTGCAGTTTTAGAACAACATTAACATGCTTATTATAATGAACTAAATTCTATGATTCTTTAAAGTTTTAATTGTGAATGTTTAGTTTCTTCAATTTTTCCAATTACCAGGTACCAAAATTTTAAGAAATCAAAAAATGTTAAAACTTCAATCAATGAAAAAACGGTTCAGCAATCTCATACCAATATTCAAGCATTCAGATCAATAATTAGATGAATACATACGATATGGAGATATTAGTTAGTACCTGGTATTTCAAACGAACCAAACATATACTGGCTGATGACGTCGATGGGCAGAGAAGAGAGAAAATGTAACAACCTGGTGAAATGTTAAAGACCTGGTTGATGATGTTGTAAGGTCGATATCGATGTAGAAGACGAGAGCAGATGGAGAGAACGAGAGGATTAAGTTGACAGGGATGAGGAGTAGATGGTGTGCTCTAGTATTAAACCCTAATTTGTTTGTGATCACAGTAGTAATTGGGGGGAAAGTTGGTATATATTTAGAGGGAAACTTTAAATCCTAAAATTTTCAGTTCGGTCTATAATTTTCACAAAAGAAAACTATTTCCGGCACAAAAAATTTTTATATTATTAAAGTGTGTTAAAAAAGTATGAAATACATAAAAATGCCAGTAAAAATTTGTATTGTTATTATAAACTAGTTTTAAAACAATTATGGCACGTATAAAGTGCCATTAAAACCTTTAATTAGTGATAGAAAAATTAAATGACACTAAAACATGTGTCAATCTAATATGGCATACGCAAAGTGCCATAAAAACCCCTTATTAGTGACACAAAAGTTAAATATCACTAATAACTAGTGCTACTATATGGCAATTTTTTTGTAGTGTGATACTAACTGTTCAACTGTTTTTTGATGTTGATAATACAAAAGACCACCAAGAAAGAAGGAACTGAAACTTCTTTTTTATTTATGTTGATGAACATGATTTTGCTATATTATTGGTATGTTATCAGCTATAGGTTTGTGTTTCCCAAGATCGGAATGAAACAAATAATAATCAAATTTCAATTGAGAGAATTTTAAGACGAGTTTATAGTATGTGTTGATATGAATTTATAATGCTGTTGATTTTATGTGGATCACACATACCTGATATAGTGCTACAAGACACAATAAGAAATTGATAATCCTTAGAATATTACAAATTTAATTCATTCTTTCTGTTCCAGGTAAGCCATGAGAATTTGATTGTTTCAAATTGAAAATGCATAATTTTGAGACGAGTTTATAGTATGTTGTTGATAACAAATCATTGTGCTCTTGACTTAAACTTGATAATCCAGGCTTTAAGTAGTAATACTAGGCACAAAAGAAATTGATCGTACTTAGCTTAATACATAGGATCTCCACTACATGACACAAAATTTAAAGATTTCACATGAAAAGATAACTTTTTTTCTATTTGTTTTATTTATGTGAATTATGATGAATTCGTGTGTAATAATGGAATGCCTTTACCATGCTCATATGATCCTTGATATATTTATAATTACTTGTGCAAATTTTTAGCATTTTACAACTTCCCCCATTGCAAGGTTGGTTTCTAGTTTGATTAATTTTATCCATCCAACATTTTAAAGTATCATCATATATGTGCAGTTGTTTTTGTTACTTTAGCAGTTTAAAATGGATTGCTAAATTTAACTTTCAGGAGATTTCATGGAAAAAAAAAAGCAAACAAGATCAAACCGTGCAAAAATCGATGAATGATTATGAGAAGAGAAGATTCCTTACAGTTGAACAAAACAAAAATAAACTTCGACATTTGGGGGTCAAAAACATTGCAAATTTATTCACTAGTTTTGCTGAAAGTAAAAAAAATTAAAAAAGGGACAGTGGAACCAGCTATCACCAATGCAAACAATATGGATTATATTCCTAATATGGATGATGATAAGCGAGGGAGATCGCCAACACATTGTCTGTGACACCCCGTAGTTTCCAGGTCAGCATTTATTTTAATTAAATGTTTATTTAATTAACATCTGCATACGTGGCACTAAAATTAGTTTAATTTATTGTGACATGTGGCACAACAGTACAAACACTGACGCAAACGTGATAATTCGGTGAATTATCGAAACACGCACACACGTGTCGAACAAAATATGAACGTTGGTGAACATTTAACAAAACGTGTTACTAAACACCAATAAGATCGCAAATGCTCAAACATTGAACTAGATGATTCAAACGACGATAAACGATGTTCTATACGCGAGAAAACGACGAAAAAGAGCCAAACGATCGAAATTTGACGAAATAGGCTCAACGGGGATCCTTCGCGGTACGCCAAGGACCCCGGGGAGGGTCTCGGCGGTACGCGGAGGATGGGTAGGGGATTGGAATCCCGAAATCCGCCGCGGTATGCCAATCCCCTATGGGACAGTCTTGGCAGTTCACGACGCTGCCCAGATGGCAAAATCTTGACAAATCCAAGACAAATCACGCCTAACCTACTAGTACTCATTTTAACCGGCCTCATACTCAAACTTTCGGCCATTTCCCTTCCCAAACCTCTGCTACAGCCTCATTTCACCCTTGGAAGCCATTGGAGCACCCAAGACTTGAAGGTTGAAGCTTGAGATCCACAAAGACGCTTAGGGAGAGATTTGTTGGAGCTTGGAGATCATCACCACTGTCTTGTCCCTGTTGAAGTTGAACACTGCTATCCAGGATCTTTAGGAGCTGCTACATCATCCTCTAAGTTCCTTGGAGCTTGTTGAGGTAAGTTTATGAGCTCCTATGCACACTTAACACATATACACCCACATGCAAGTGGTTTGTACCCACATGCAAACTCATCCACACACATGCTCGAAATTTGGAAACTACATGATGTGATTTTGATGTTGTTATGACTAATTTGAGACTATTGAATCAATCCATGATACTTATAAATGGGTTTTTGTGATAAGCCAGACACTTGAATAAAACCGCGGAATGACAAGCCGCGGATGCTTCTCTTCCGATTGAAGAAATGCTTCAGTATCGGTAGGCACAAGTACTAGCATGTTGTCTTAGTATTTCAAGCATATCAAGCATACTAGAGTTTATAGCATTCTGAGCATTCTAGCATAACAAGCACATCAAGCATATGAGCCTTTCTGAGTTAGAGTATTCAAGCTTTCAAAGTATAGTTTATAAAAGCATTTCAACATTTTAGCCTTTGTATTCTTAGCAATTTAAAAGCATATAGGGTTTTTAGCAAACTAGTATAAGTGTATGAAGTATTAGCATTAAGAATGAGCGTATAATGCATTTGCATTTAGGATAATTGTATAAAGCATTAGCATTATGAATAAGTTTAAAAGCATTTAAGAAACATTTGCACATTTATTTAAAATGTATAAGCATGCTTCTCAGTCCTGAAGTAAAACAAAATAGTTTGAAAAGGGACAAATGAACTCACCTGTGTTGCTAAGAGTTGAATCACAACAGATAATGCGCGCTCGTTAATTGTAGTTTAAGTATCTTCAACACCTGAGTGTTTTTAAGAAATTCGAATACTATAATTGTTTATAATAGGCGTATTTAGTGTTTTGGTCTCGGTGTGCAAGTAAGTGTTTTATGTTACTAATGTGCTTCTATGGCTCTCTCTATAACTAGTCTAGTGTATTACTCATCTATAACCCTTAGCCCATACATGTTCATCACTAAACCTTAGCTAGATAAGGTTTAGGTTAATTACATTCAAAGTCTTTAATTCAAACATTTTAAATAGTTAAATTTTAAGTTAAACTCTAAAGTTAGAAATTCTTTAGTTTCATTCAAAGAAGTTTATAACTCGTTTACCTTTATTAACAACATAAATTCTTTTGACGGAATACAACTTGCATAATTTGACATAGATTAATTCCATTCGATTAGCCTTAGGCTCGTTATTAGCTTTTGACTTTCCCATGATTCTTGAATCGCCCTTGTGTATAACTTAGCTTAAAGAATTCAAAGGAACTCTCTAAATTAGTAATATAATTGCATAGAAATCACTAAGTGTTAGATGTTACAACTAAATCCACACCTACACATAGCTTGTTTTCTTGATCCTTGATTGATTCCCACTTGTTTTCCTTAGTTCTTTGCTTCATAATATAAATCATATCATCCTTTATAGATTTCATGAATTTAATTACTCAATGCAAGTGGCCTTTCCTCCATTCTTGTTAAAATCCATGTTTACATCTTAGGTAAACCTAAGTTTATTACATAACATGAAAAAAACCCTAATAGGTTTTCCCTCCCCATGCATGCACTTTACGTAGCCTATACATGAAACCATGTACTCGACCCACTTGTACCCAACCGAATGAGTGAGCCCTAAGGGCCGAAGGTGGTTGGGCCGAAAAGGAGAAGACCGAATGAAGGTAGCCATGCTAGGTGGTGGTTCGGCCAAAGGAAGTGTTGGCCGAATAGTAGGGTTCACCCGAATAGCATGGGCCGAATAGGCATGCATGCGAATGGGTTGTGGCCGAAAGAAATTGGTTCATTCGATTGGGTCGAATGAGGAGTGTCCGAATGAGGAAGGGCCGAGCGAAGGAAGCCTTTCGGCTTGGGGCTGGCCTTTCGGCCTGTGATCTATTCGACCTAGGGGCTGTTTCGGCCAAGGCCATTCGGCGAGCTGGGTTTGTGCCATTCGGTTATTCGCAACAGTTGGGTACATCCCTTTCTTGTCGAACTAATCGACTAACCCAAGCATTATCCCATGTTCCTACACCTCCTAGAGTGTTATTGTGTGAGTCCTAGAGGTTGAAATGGGTTGGAATCCGGCTGCTTGATGGTTAGAACAAAAAGGGTTTGAAAACCCTAGAAACCGAAAAGGAAACTCGATTTTACCTCAAAACGACTGATTCCAAGCTTCGATCGTTCATACTTTCTTGTTCTACAAATGATAAGGGTCGTTTTGATAACAAGATAGCTTGATTTCGTGGTGAAACAAAGGATTGAGTGTGTGAATTCTAGTGAGAGAAAGTTTGGGAGAGAAAGGGTGACGAATTTGGGAAAGTGGCTGGTAGGTGGAGGTAGATGAGGCATTAATTGCCTCATTAAAGCCTTCTGAATATCCCGGGTATGTTCGGTCTCGATCGGTCTCGTTCGGTTTCGTGTAAAAGTGTCGGTTTCGTTTCATTTTCGTAACAAACGTCTCGGTTTTTAAAAGTAAAGTTTATAAATTTATTTTAGGTGGTGATTCCTAGTAAATTAACTAAATATTTTCTGTTTATTTTAAATTTATTGAAAATATTATATTACAGTTTAAATCGAATCGTACAGTTGTCTCGCGTATTCGTTCGAATCGTCACCCGTACGAATACGACGATAACTACACTTTTCAATATGATTTTCTAATTATTGGACATCATTCAGAACGTTAAACTTTCAGATATATTCGTACAGGTCGTCATCTATACGAATAGTCCATTTAGCATTCCCGCAAAGACGTCCGTTGTTGTTTTGTTCTGTTCAACCTCGCATACGTTTATACATAATAGCATCCTAACAAGCATTCATGTGATAATATTGTGTTGTCTGATATGTTTCTGACTGTTAAATCGTGAGTCTGAATCATGTTACTGAAACAATAGCATAATAGTTCTGTGTCAAGCAGTAAATGATAATACGTGCAAGCTACTGTGGAAATCACAGTTCCGGTTACGTTTCCGGCACTGATGTTACAGTTTATCCCACTGAAACTAACGTTGAGAAACTGAAGGAAACACCCTTGGAAAGTGATCAAAAAAATAATGCTTCTAAACAAACTGAGATTGCTCCAACCATGAGCTCTACTTAAAGTTCGGAAGGTACAAGTCTTCTTAAAACCTATGATAATCATGTTGTCCGCCTTGGCAAAGGAAAGAAGCCCATGATTAACATCAGATTTCCTCCTTCTCATCCTCATCCCCCTATCCGATAATGAAGGCAAATAAGCCTTTCATCCCAAACTACTCATCTCTGTCTCCTGCTTATCTAAAGTGTTTTAAGTATAATCACACTACTGAAAACTGTTGGACAAAAACTCCTTTGGAGAAAGCAAGAGAAAAACTAAAAGCTGAAAGATTGAAAGCCGAACAGGGTTCTTCAACTAAAGGAAACTTCCCTAATTAAATGAAGAAATCAAAGAAGGCTAATCGATTTTCAGCAAACAGTTCAATGAGATCTAGTTCTCATCCATCACCTCACTCTTCTTCTTCACTTGCTTCACCCGGGCCTTCTATCCTTGGAACACCACCTTCTTATCCCATGGTGACTCCTGCTGCCCATTCTTCTACTGATGTGAACCCTCTTTCCGTGGATTCACAAATCAATATCTTGCATCAAAATCAGGAATAGCTGATATTGATGATGCGGAAATTGATGAATAACACTCAGGAAAACAAATAAACATCTTCTCTCTCTTCTAAAAATAAAATAGAACCCATATCTAACCTATTGCAATTAATTGTCATGTGCAGAGACCTTCTTCAAACCAAAGTCATCTATGGTATATGGACAGTGGAGGCTCTAGGAACATGACATGATGCAGATCCATTTTAAATAACTACATTCCAAAGAATGGAGGATCTGTTTCCTTTGGAAATAATGCAAAAAGTTGAATAGTAGGGTCTGGTTCTGTCCTGAGTGGAAAATTGCACTTCAAATATGTTAGCTTAGTTGAAAATCTCAAGTTTAATCTCTTGAGTGTTTCTCAACTTGCCAACAAAGACGTTCATTTTTCACCAAAGACAGTTGCAAAATTCTTTCTCCTGAATTAAATTCAAAAATAAAGATCTTAATTGATCAACACACCTTGCATACGACTAAAAGAAGTGGAAATGTCTACGTTGTAGAAATGACCACTGACTCTCAAACATCCTCTCCTACTTGTTTGATAGCCAAAGCATCATCTTCTGAAACTGCTTTCTGGCACAGAAGATTCAGTCACCTCAACCACCAATCTCTTCATAAGCTTTCTACCCTTTCTTTAGTAAGAGAATTACCTTCTAAAGAATTTCACTTTGAAGGTTAATGTGAATCTCGCTTAAAGGGAAAGCAACATAAAACATCACATAAGTCTATTGAGGAGTCCAAAACAACTAACTGTCTTAATCTACTTCACATGGATCTTTTTGGTCCAGTGAAGGTAGCCAGTTTGGCAAGAAAGAGATACTGCTTAGTTGTTGTGGATGACTACTCAAGACTTTGTTGGACCTTCTTTCTCTTCAGAAAAGATGAGTTTTTTGATAAAATAATTGCCCTTATCACCCAACTTGAAAGACAATTTGGTCTTCCAGTCAAAATAATAAGGAGTGATAATGGGACTGAATTCAAGAACCAGGTTCTTGATAAGTTATGCATCTCCAAAGGAATCCTCAAACAATACAGTGTTCCTAGAACTCCAGCTCAAAATTGAGTTGTGGAAAGAAAGAATAGGACGCTTATTGAAGCTGCAAGAACTATGCTTGCAGATTGAGTATTACCTTTATCCTTCTGGGCTGAGGCAGTAAACATTGCTGGCTATGTCTTGAACAGAGTTCACATTGTGAAAAGACATAACAAGACTGCCTATGAAATCCTTCATAACATAAATCCTCTCATCTCTTTCTTTAAAGTCTTAGGGTGTCCGTGTTTCATTTTGAACACAAAAGACTCTCTATCCAAGTTTGCTGCTAAAGTTGACTCTGGATATTTTGTTGGATATTCTCAGACCTCTAAGGCTTACCGAGCTTTCAATCTCAGGACCAAAATTGTTGAGGAAACTATTGATGTTAAATTTAATGAGTCAGCATCAACCTCATATTTCCCTTCTGCTCCTTATGATCTCTTTGATCTTGAAAGCTTCACCTACATCTCTTCTACCCCTTCTTCCTCTTCTTCTTCAGAATCTTGTCAAACTCCTGAACATCTATCCTATCTTGAGGAATGGTCTGTCTCTAAATTCTTTACCTCACTTCCTTCTCATCAAATAAATTCTCAAGACCCAGATGAACAAATATCCACTCCTTTATCCCCAGCCTTGGATAACATACCTGTAGATGTTCCTGAACATGGTCATGCTTCTCCTTCAAAAAATCTCCTGGCCCCACTGAAAACTCACCTTCTTCCGATGTTGCCTCCTCAAATAATTGTTTGGACATCATTCCCTTCAGTAGAGACCATCCTCTAGAACAAATATTAGGTGATCTAAATAAGGGTGTTCAAACTAGGAGCCAGATTTCAAACTTTTGCCTTCATGCAGCCTTCTTGTCCCAAGTTGAGCCTTCCAAATATCAGGAAGCTCTTAAAGATGATAGTTGGGTAGAGGCTATGCAAGATGAACTATTACAGTTCAAAAGGCAAAACGTTTAGACTCTCTTCCCCTTGCCAGCAGGAAAATACCCTATTGGAACTAGATGGGTATTCAGAAATAAAACAGATGACATAGGCATCGTGATCAAAAATAAAGCCCAATTGGTAGTACAAGGTTACTGCCAAGAGGAAGGCATCGATTATGATGAAACCTTTGCTCCCGTGGCCAGACTGGAAGCCATTAGACTCTTCCTAGCATTTGCTATATCCCATAACATAAAGGTATATCAAATGGATATAAAAAGTGCATTTCTGTATGGGACAATAATGGAGGAAGTCTATGTGTGTCAACTTCCAGGATTTGATGATGTTCATCATCCTGATTGGGTGTACAGACTAGACAAAGCACTTTATGGTCTAAAACAGGCACCCAGATCATGGTATGATACTCTCTTCAATTTCTTCTTTCTAATAAATTTTCTTAGGGAACCAATGATAAGACTTTGTTCATAAAAAGGGTAGACAAGGAACTTTTGCTGGTCCAAATTTATAACGATGACATCATTTTGGATCAACAAAACCTTCCTTGTGTGAACAATTTTCTAAATTATTGTCTTCTAAGTTTGAAATGAGTGCTTTAAGTGAACTAAAGACATTTTTAGGACTCCAAGTAAAACAAACCCCCAATGGAACTTTCATTCATCAATCTAAATATGTAAAAGATCTTGTTAAATAAATTTGATATGAATGATTGCAAAATAATTTCTACTCCCATGGCTACAAGTCCTGGAATAAGTCCAGATGAAAATGGTGAACCTGTAGATCAAACTCTCTACTGATGCATGATTGGATCTTTGATGTATCTTACGACATCAAGGCCAGACATCATGTATGCAACATGTGTCTATGCAAGATACCAATCAGCCCCCAAACAATCCCATTTGTCATTTGTGAAAAGGATACTAAGATATCTAAAAGGCACTCCTATGCTAGGTATCTGGTATCCTGCTAACCAAACTTGTAAGCTTGTTGGTTTTTCAGATAGTGATTATGCTGGATGCTCGCTCACAAGGAAGTCTAATTCGGGAGGATGTCAGTTCTTTGCAAATTGCTTAGTGTCATGGCAAAGCAAGAAGCAAACATTGGTGTCAAATTCAACTGCTGAAGCTGAGTACATTGCAGCAGCCCATTGCACTGCCCAAATCCTTTGGTTGCAATATCAACTACTGGATTTTGGAATAACTAAACTAAAAACACCTCTCCTAATAGATAGCAAAGCAGCCAAAAATATATTAAAGAATCCTTTCTTTCATTCAAAAACCAAACATATAGAAATAAGGCATCACTTTATTAGAGACTGTTTTGAAAAGGGACTAATTGTCCCAGAACATGTCTCTACAAGTGACCAAATAGCGGATATATTTACCAAACCCTTGGACTCTTCAACTTTTTCTAAGTTTGTAGCTAAATTGGGTATGATAAATATGAGCTAATAAATATGGTTAAGAATGTTTTTTTTAAACCTTTAAATAAATATATAAAAGGATAATCTTCAATGATGATCCTAACAACGGATATTTGATAAATCGCTAATGAAGAAACCTTGGTTTCTCTCAGTGGTTATTATAACCACTGTTTCTTATCTATCAGCGGTTCCAACTTCCGTTGTTACACTCTAAACCTTTCGTGGTTTAATTCTCTTCCGAAGTCTCTTCTTCTTCCGAGACTTCTAACCGTGTAATTTATCCATGGTTAAACCTCTTCAGAAGATAAGACTCTTCTGAGGCTAAATAATATTTCATAGTTAAATCTTCCTTGCCCAAGTGGTTATCAAATTTCTTGATAATTACGCCCGATTCAGCCGTCACTAATCACTCTGCAAGATTAGACCCCTCACAATTAATTGAATTGACACTCATTAATTGTTCTCACGGCTAGATGATATATTTCTTTCCATTTTTATCCCTCTTACTTCAAATGACCACTGATCTTTCTTTCCTGATTTATATTAGTAGTTGTCTTCTTTACTCCTTCAGTTCTTTCATAATAGTTACTTGATCATCACTAGATCAAGAACACTCTTCTTTCAATCTTGCTTCTTCCGGAGGCCACTCAATGCGAAGGACAACTGCTTGTCAGGCATGTCGCCTGGCACGATGCATTTACACCGATTCCATCTTAGCTTTATGCTCCTGATGTTGGTGTAACGACATCAGACCAGGCTTCAATCCAGACAAAGCTTTGTCTGTACTTCAGGGTGTGCATTAACATACTTCTTTGTCGTTTGGTTCTTCTCTCTCATAATCACAGGTTTGTCTGTTGGGTAAAAACCATAAGGTAAAGCTTTTGAAATGTTATAAGTAGTGGCAATTTTTATTTTTGAAACCGCTCTTGTGTGTGAACAGTTAACCTTCGTCATCTCCTTTTTTCTTTAAAGTAAAGTTTGTACTCACACTATGCGTTCATAACTGTTCAGTGTTTATCGTCGAAAAAGAACAATGGCATTGAAAATCAAGCCGATCCATAACCTCAGAGCTTACCTTGTCAAATCTTCTGAGTATTCTCACTACAATGAAGCAATCGACACTCTGCTAAACTCCTTCGTTCATACTGCTATCATTCTAAACCCTCCTATTTCTGAAGTTGCTCTAAACCAGTTTTGGGTAAACTCGTCCTTGGTGATGAAGGATGACTCTGTTGAAAGCATCGCTTTGGTGGTCGCTCGTCAACAAGTCACCATCACTTGAACGACACCGAGGCTCCCAAAACTTTTTCTCTAAAACTTCTTCATAATGCTTTTATTCAGTGTGATTATCAGGGTGACCTGAAAAACATGACTTTGTACAAAGCCTTCTTCTACCCTAAGTACAAGTTCCTGTATCATACCATTTTACAGTGTTTGTCTCAAAAGTCAACAAGTTGGGGAGAAATGCCATATGACATGCAATATGTCATGTATGCAGTTATTTCCAACAAAAAGGTCAATATGTCTCAAATAATCTTTGACCATTTGGTACATCACTAGAAAAGTCCCAAGTTTCTGCTATATCCCAGGTTTGTAATGGCATGTTTCTTTGCTGACCTTAATAAGGTTTGTTACATTGCTCCTCTTACCACTATCAAGGGCATTGACAAACAGGTGTTCACTAGATTGAACACTGATGCAAGACAAACGGATGACACTGAGGAAACACCCATCCTCGGTGAACCCACATCCACCTCCTCTTCCACACCTGTCAAGGTACCGGCCAAAAGGAAAGCTTCTACCATAGCCTCTAAACCAAAGAAGCCCAAAAAGATTGTTTAGGAAGATGAGATCCCTGAACATGTCTCTGTCCCCACTGGACAGTTAGATACATATGTTCCATCCTCACAGATGCATCAAGAATCTCCACCCCACCTAGCTCCTCATCAATCCTCTCAACAGGATGATGTTGTACTTCAAAGGGAACCTTCTTTAGCCACTGCAATGTCACTTGACACTGAGATGGCAGTCCACTCTCCCAAGGACATTTCTGCTTCTTCCCCACATATAGCCCTTCACTCTCCAACCTGTGTTCTCCATGAGATTGATGTTGTGTTTGAGCAGCTTGGTTCTCCTCCCCCTCCCCAACAGAGGAGCTGCCCCATCAAACCTTTGCTAAAACAAATCAATCTCCTACCCATGGAGAAGAGGATGAGTTTAGGATGTCAAGTCAATCTAGACATCTTGATCATATATCTGGACATGAGAATCCAATGGGCTCTCATTTGAATGGATCAGGCAATAAGACTCCTGATATGGCAACAGCCCATGAAAATCTTGAAAATAAGGCTGGAAATCCCCGGAACCAAGAAAAAGGGGTCCATGACATTCCTGAGATGGACTCAGGTCATGATAAAACTGACTCATTAGTCCGGGATTTGGATGATATCCTTAGACGGATGGACGAATCAAATTCTAAAATAAAGGAATTGATGGATTCTTTTGCTCACATACAGGCTGATGTGACTCAGCTCACTGAGCTTATCTCAACAGTTTTGAGCAACCAAGCCCAACTACCCAAATCCATCCCCATGCAGGCACCTTCACTTGAAGGTACTTCCACTACTCCACCTACATTCACTGCCTCCACTTTCTCACCTCAGGTCCTTCAAGAAGTGTTACAACCACTTCTTACTACCCAACATACTACCCTGCTTCAATCCTTTACCCACCAATTTCTCACCACCCTAAAGATCCAATTGGATTTGCTGAAATTTCAGTAGATACCAAAGTCTCCTCCTTACAACATGAAATCACTAACCATACCTGATTTCTTGAGTCCCTTACTGGTATTGCCCCTCCTTCTCCTTGGTTAAAGGAACAGGCTAATGAAGCCAAAAAGAGGGAGAATGAAAGACTCCTGTCTGCTGCCCAAGCTGCTAAAAGGGCAGAAGACAAGACTGAGCAAAGAAGGGCGAAGCAAATAAGGTTGCAGAACCAAGAGGCACTTCTCAAAGCATTGGATCAACAGTTCCAAACTCAAGTTGCTAAGGCTAGCTCAGAACAGAAACAAAGGGAAGCCAAAGCCTAAATAAACACTAGGACATCTGAGTATCCAAAAAACCCAGACCTTCCAAATCAGCTTCCACTAAGCAAACAAAGCCCATAAACACTGCCCCATCTTCCTCTACACAACCAAATAAAGAAAGTTCGCCCACTCTTTCTCCAAACTCTGCCTCTCAAACCCTCCTTGAACTCTCTTCCCCTCCTGTCACTTTGAATGTCTCCAAACTTGGCCAAAAACCAACACCAATAATTACTCAGTATTTCTCAAGAAGACAAAAGTGTGTGGTCAGAAAAACCAAAGCCCTCAATAACCTACCTCATAAACCTCCAACCCCTGCCCAAAAACCCATTTCAGACTTAAATGATGATCAGCCCATTGCCTCTCTTGTTTAAAGAAAGAGAAGGCTCATATTGGCTGATGATGATGAGTCTGATCTCCCAATCACCACCACAGCTCCCTCACCAATAAGATCAACAGATGCTGAGAAGCCACAAACCTCTCCAATAAAGGAATCCTACTCACATGTTAGGACCTTTCCTTCCGATGAAGACCTTCGGAAGATAAAGTATAAAGAAACGGAGAAGGAAAACTTGATTCCGGCTGGTCTTGAAGCCACTGGTCTCTCAGGAGATGAACTAGTGAGGACCTATCATGAACAAATAGCCAGATTGGATCAGCAACAAGATAAAGCCTATCAGGCTGAGAGGGAGCAGCTGATCAAATACTTGTTGGATGAAGGGAAATACAAGGTCGAAAACTTCAGTAACTGGGATATCACTAGCCTCAGAAATGAAGCTGAAGTTTTATCCAACAGAATAAAAGCTGAAGTAAGGAAGAAAAAGTTCCTTAAGCAGAGGAAATGAATAAAGCATATCCTCATCTAAAATCAATGGGGACCAAAGAACAAAATAACAAGATGGAGAGATGAAGTTATGTTTGATGAATGGTCAAAGTTCAAAAAAGAAAACAAAGATCACCCTGAGCTTTGGAAAGATGTCATTCCCTATCATTCTACGGTGACTCAGCTCATGGATGCCAACCCAAGCACAATGCTAAATGCACCTTTGGGAACTCTAGGTGCTGGGTTTGCAGAACCTCCATCTGCTAAATTTCAGCCTCCTCAGATCAAAAACTCAAGAATAAGAATAAAGAGATGGTTCTATGACTCTGTTTCCAAGAGTATGGCCATAGAGAGATTCAATGGCTTAAGAACTTTCTTCTCAAATTGGGATGAGATACTCACCCTACCAACTGATGATCTAAAGGAATTGCAGCACAAGACTCTGGACAATGCTGATACAGAGTATGAAGTTCTGAACTATGTTCGAACTTTTAGAAATAAAATCGGTCTGGCTTTAAAACAAAATAAATAGGTTTTGGCTTCATTAGTCCAGAGGGAGATTGTTGGAAAATAAGGACTTATGAGCAAAACCACTTAAGCCAGAAACTTGAATAAAATCGTGGAATGACAAGCCGCGGATGCTTCTCTTTCGATTGAAGAAATGCTTCAGTATAGGAAGGCTATCAGCGGAAGCTTTGCCAAAAAGAAGTGCCGCTGAAATTATCTACCTCAGAGGACAATAGCTGATCCTGACATCATCGGAAGAAAACCATTGTATCGGAAGAAGTCAAATAACTCGGAAGACAATCTCCTCTTCCCAAATAACTGATCACTTAATCAGCTTCCAATGAACATCTTCTGAAAGAATAACCGCTGAACTCCAATACATCTACTTCAACCTCGGAAGACCTGAAGACTACTGAAGACTCTTGTTTCCGTTGTTGTCAACTTTGTATTTGTACTAGTATGTTGTATCAGTGTATGTAACAATGTCAGCTATTTGCCTTATTATTTCTTGCCTTGTATCTCAGAATGTTTGGGTATTCAAGTCCCAACATTCTCTGAATAATTTGAATTACCTCCCTCAAAATTCCTTGTGATTTCTATCTCTTCTCTTCTCTCTTTCTAGGCAAGAAAAATAAAACAACGAAAATAACTTTGGGCAAAACTTTAGAGGGAGCTAAAATCAAAGCTTTGACTAAGTGTCTAAAGCCTTTTTCATGGTGAAAAAGCTACACCTCAAGGTTTTCGCTAGTTCAACATCTATGAAATACATACTTTTAGTAACATGCATGCATGATCTAAGGTATTTTAGATGATCTTGGATATAGGCAAATGATTATTGGAGATATTTGAGATGTGTTATAAGGTTCATCATCATTCTTTTTATCAAAAATGGATTATTTGGACTTCTTACCATTTTTAGCAACTTTTATGTTGCATAATGATGATGGATGTAAGAATATGAACATGCATATTAATGATAAGATGATTTGTGAAATATTATGTTGATATTTGCATAAGAAATGGATTAGACAATGATTTAAGATCATTTTAAGTTGTTTTGAATATAGTTACTATTAATAGTAACTTTTATACAAATCTTGCTAGATGATGATTAATGTGAAATAAACATGACTAAATGGTGATTTGTGACAAATGATGATGATTTTGATATAGTAGATATGTTAGCATTGCTTAAATATTGATATTTGGACATAGTTACTATTTTTAGTAACTTTTATTGTGCATAAACTTGTTGAATAATAATTTTGATAAACTAAGTAGAATAGAATGATGGATGATAGTTAATATTGAGATTATTAACAAATTGTCATGATTTAGTTGCTTAAAATAACGTTTAAAATGAAACTTTACATTTTAGGAAACTTTAATGAATGAAAAATGGTTATGTGTTTATTTGATCATATGAGACAACATGCTAAGTGTTAACATGATCACTTAGGAATAATGAGCATGCTAGAACCGTTAAAATGTAACTTGTTGTGAACTTTCTTAAAATGGAAACTTACTGTAAATAGTAAGTTGTCCATAAATGTGACTTATGTGTTTCATGCACTATATGCACGATAATGAATATTACACGAATTGTAACCAACGCACGGTTCACCAACGGGCCGTTGACTTTGACATGGTCAAACACGGTCAAACACAGACTGACATGGACAAACATAACAACAGAGGGTTTTTGAGCACAAACACGAACACGAAACACAATCACAAACACGAACTCACGTAAGCCATACGATATAGGTAACCGGTGACTGACACACCAACGAAACATGAGCTTACGCTTTACTCAGCAATCACTAAGGTGAGTTTAGGGCCCCTTTTTAAACTATTTTACAAGCTTTCAAAATAGGGGGAGAATACATGTTATTGAGTCAAACATTACTATTTGTACAAACATTTGTGTATACTGGTTTATTCAAAAACATTAAGTGTTGTATCGTAACAAAGTCCTCGCACAGACTTATTGTTAATGTTCAAACAACGAGGTTAGTTTAGATAGTACTATTGGGTGTGACGAACCCCACGCGGCGCCAATACTCACTGGAGGTCAGGACGCGTGTAATCTCGACCCATCGCCCCATTGTTTTTACGAGAGATGGCGGAGGCAAGAGCTAACAAGTCTAGTTCGATAGAGACGCAACTGACACTTGGAGCCTAGGGCTCGGAACTAACATTTAATAAACAGCATGACACGTGATAAACATTTTATTACTTATGTATCTATATCAAAACCTGTGAACTCACCAACATATGTGTTGACACTTTTTCTTAACATTTATTCTCAGGTAACTAGCCGCATATGTATCAGGATGCACTTAGGGCCAATGAGCACAAGACTAAGCTTGCATGCATTCTACGCCTTTTGAACAAACAAACAATTTTTTTTATGATGTGTATCAAACAATGTAGTGTCTATCACTTTTACTTTCCGCTTCTTATGTACTTTTGATATTCCGCTGCATATTAATTAATCAGTTTGGTTAATTTGTTGTTACAAACATACTTTTCAAACGCATATAGGGTCGTTCTAGATGACTGAGGGCTATGATTCTGGCCACGTCACACCCATGCGGTCTGACACCGCACGTGGGAATTTGGGGGTGTGACAGACTGGTATCAAATCCTTAGTTATAGGGAACTAGGTTTGCATGTAGTCAACTTAGACTATAATCATTGCTCTACACTAGACACTACACTTAGACTTTGCACAATGATATTTTCTATTATTGTTATCTGTTGCTCATTTAACCAAGATTACAGGATGGACAACAACGATGGGGAGGAACCCAGGTAAGCGACCTGTGGAGGATGACCTTACGGAGGAGGAGCGACGCAGGATGTGCCGCATACTACCTAACGCAGACTCCGAGGAGTTTCTGCGAGCTATACCGACTAGCAGTATCCTAGCATGGAACTATTATCCTATGACCATTAGGCACTGGATTGAGGATGAGCGGATGCCACCTCCTATACTACTTGGTGACACAGTTAGTAACCACTGTTTACCGGCACTTGGTATATCACTTGAGCGGGCTTTCGCAGCCCATGTTTCTAGATCGGACCGAGAGGCCCGATATGTGTACGAGCTCATCAAAGAGGTCAAGGCCCTTCGTGAGGATCGACGTCACCTCCGTGATCAGGTTGAGTACCTGCGAGGGGAGTTAGCATACACGGACCGAATGCATGTTAGCTTGGTTGGAAAGACCCAGCGCGCTATCCGGAGACAGGAGGAGATGGAGATCGAGATAGCTGAGTTGTGTGCCAGGACGGGACATCTGGAGGAGCATAGAGATGCCATTACCACGGTGGTGCAGGAGCACAAAGTTTGGCTTGGAGCAGTCGAGATCGTATCTGAGGAAAACACTGCTCATATTCAGGCCAGCGACGCAATGATGAACGCATGGGCGGCGCAATTCATTGAGGACCCGAACCTGAAGAGGAGCAGCAGTTCGAGGAGGATGAGGACCTAGAGGAGGATCCGGTGGAGGAGCCCTTCGAGGAGCAGGATCATGGACCTGCTGCTTTCATGGACTCGCACTCCATGATTGCCTCTAAGTAGTAGTTTATTTCAGTTTATTTTTCTTTATGTTTTGTTGTTAGTTGTACACCTAGATGAGCGGGTTGTGCTCATATGAACTATTTTGATTAGTATAATGCTTCTGAACTCATGATTGTACTCAAAAGATTATTATTAATGAAACGATATTCTGGATCTAACACCTGTGTATTTTACGTATGTTGCATACTAAATTAATATCTAACACAACCGATGGCTAACACATAATCTATTTTATATAGAACTAACCATGGATGGGAGAGGAACATATGCCCACTCATAAAAATGACCAATCGGCTCAGCGACCATCCGAGCGATGGTGGAGCGTTGGGTCAGTAAGGCCATAGTTGAATACGAGGCCAATCAACTACAGAGTGAGACTAGTGGCACTAATAATGGTACTAGCAATAACTTAAATTCGACTAACTTAGCATAGCAAACGCGATCACTAACACATGACGTTGACTGCTGACGAACAGGATCCCATGGCAGCAGCAACAAGGGATGTTTCTTCAAGACCTTTCTAGGCTGCCACCCGCACACATTCAAGGGAACCGAGGTAGCGGTGGGACTACTCCGCTGGATCGAGAAGACCGAGTCTGTCTTCTAGATGAGCGACTGCTCGGAAGAGAACCGAGTGAAGTACGTTACCAGGACACTTGAGGGACCGGCCCTCACCTGGTGGAATTCTCATGTCTAGACACTCGGGCTGGAGGTTGCTAACTCTATCACTTGGGAAAAATTCACCCGGATGCTCCAGGAGGAGTATTCTACGAGAAACGAAATCAAAAGGCCGGAGGAAGAATTCTGGATGCATAATATGGTGGGCTCAGAAATTGAGTAGTACATGACCCGATTCCACGAGCTGTGCCGACTGTGCCCGGAGATGGTGACCCCCGAATACAAAAAGATCGAGCAGTTTATCAACAGACTGCCCGAACAAATCCAAAGCATGGTCACAGCATCCAACCCAACACTGATCCAACCCACCATCCGGCTAGCTCATAAGCTTACTGATCAAGCGGTAGCACAGGGGAAGCTACCCAAGAGGGGTGAACATCAGAAAACCCAAGACAACAAGCGTAAGTGGGAGCCCAGCCACCATCAATGTCATTCCTCACACCAACCTCAACAAATATCAGCACCTACCAGAGCTTTTACCGCAACCCAACCCGACATCAAAAGGAAGGACGTTTAGGAAGGAAAGTACCCACTGTGCAATCGATGCTCATATCACCATTTTGGAAAATGTGGAAGATACTGATGTCTGTAGTGCGGACGTCATGGCCATATGGCCAAGGACTGTAGAACCAAGCAGATCAACAACAACAACGCCAACCAAAACCACAACAATCAGAACACTCTAAAGGGGTATTATGAATGCAGGAAGTCGAGGCACATGCGGAGGGATTGCCCGTAATTGAAGAAAGTTGGAGGAGGCGCGGTGAAGGGCCGTGCATTTGTGATTGGCTCAGGGGAAGCCAAGGACGATCCAAACATCGTTACCGGTACGTTTGTTTTTAAATAATGTCTATGCAAGCATATTATTTCATACCGGTGCCGATAGGAGTTTTATATCTAGTGAATTTAGCAAATTGCTTGATATTGTCCCAACACCACTAGACTATAAGTATACCATAGAGTTAGCCGACGACAAACTGATAGAGACACAACACGTCTTTCGAGGATGCGTCATGGTTTTGGCAGATCACGGACTCGAAATCGATCTGATGCCGGTAACACTCGGGAACTTCAATGGGGTCGTTGGAATGGACTGGCTATCCGCAAACCAAGCTGAGATCGTGTGCAACAAGAAGATCGTACGAGTCACGTTGCCGAGCGGAGAACAGATCTCGATTAAGGGGGAAAGGCGGGGTATACCGCTGAACATTATGTCCTGCATGAAGGCAAACAAGTACCTACAGAAAGGATACATAGTGATACTAGCCCTCATCACTAGGCAACCGAAGAAATAGAGGAAGATCGAGGACATCGTTGAAGTCCGCGACTTTCCTGAAGTTTTTCCCAAGGATTTACCTGGAATACCACCGAAACGACAAATTTAGTTCCAGATAGACCTCAAACCAGGAGCTGCACTAATTTCTAAAGCTCCATACCGTCTGGCATCGACGGAAATGCAAGAGTTGTCTAACCAATTGAAGGAGCTGTTAGACAAAGGATTCATGAGACCGAGCTTCTCGCCTTGGGGATCATCGGTCTTATTTGTGAAGAAGAAGGACGGATCATTCAGTATGTGTATTGACTACAGGGATCTGAACAAGGTGACAATCAAGAATCGATACTCGTTGTCGTGAATAGACGATTTGTTTGACCAGTTGCAAAGGTCAAGCTACTATTCAAAGATCGATTTAATATCGGGCTATCATCAACTGAGGATACAGGAAGAGGACATTCCTCAGACAGCCTTCAACACTTGATACAGACACTACGAATTTTTTGTCATGCCTTTCGGACTGACCAATGCACCGGCTGTATTCATGGATCTGATGAATCGCGTGTGCAAGCCTTATCTTGATAAATTCGTAATGGTGTTCATTGATGATATCTTGATCTACTCCAAGAATCAGGAGGAACATGCTAAACACCTAAGGCTTGTCTTAGAATTATTGAAGAACTAGCAATTGTACGCGAAGCTTTCCAAGTGTGACTTTTGGATTCGCGAAGTCCAATTTCTTGGACTTGTGGTTAATGAGAAGGGAATACGCGTACACCCAGCCAAGATCAAAGCCATCAAGAACTGGGAAGCACCGAAGACTCCGACTGAGGTGCGACGATTCCTAGGATTGGCATGGTACTACCGACAATTTATCGAGGGATTCTCGTAGATCACTCAGTCACTGACTTCCCTGACACACAAGGACAAGAAGTTCGATTAACAAGAGTCTGCCTTCGATTTGCTGAAGCAGAAATTATGCAGTGCACCAATCTTATCCTTACCAGAAGGATCTGACGACTTCATGGTCTACTGTGACGCTCCTAAACAAGGGCTCGGTTGTGCGTTGATGCAACGCGAGAAGTTTATAGCCTATGCGTCACGAAACAATTAAAGGTGCATGAGAAGAATTACACCACTCATGATCTAGAGTTGGTAGCCGTAGTGTTTGTCCTGAAGATTTGGAGACATTACTTATACGGCATAAAGTGTACAATCTTTACCGATTATAAAAGCCGACTACACGTCTTCGACCAAAAGGAGTTAAACATGAGGCAACAAAGATGGGTTGAACTCATTGGCGATTATGACTGTGCCATCAAGTATCACCCTGGCAAGGAGAACGTAGTAACCAGCGTGTTAAGCCGAAAAGAGACAACCAAACGCGTGCGTGCGCTACAACTCACGGTCCATCATGAACTGCAGCAACAGATTCGGAACGCCCAATAGAAAGCTCTAAAGGTCGAGAATCTCACTCACAAATCCCTACGTGGCATGGATAAACAATTAGAGGTGAAGACCGACTGAACATACTACTTTATGGATCGGATTTGGATTCCACACTATAGAGGACTGAGGGTACATCCGGGCTCTGACAAAATGTATCACGATCTGAAGACAACCTATTGGTGGCCGAACATGAAAGCAGAGATCGCAACTTACGTAAGAAAGTGTTTAACGTGCTCAAAGGTCAAGGTTGACTACCAGAAGCCGTTTGGCCTACTTCAACAACCAGAGATATCGATGTCAAAATGGGAGCAGATTTCCATGGACTTCATAACTAAGCTGCCCAAGAGGGCAAGTGGTTGCGATACCATCTGGGTAATCGTAGACCAACTGATGAATTTTGCGCACTTCCTACCCATCAAGGAGACTGACAAGTTAGATAAACTGACTCAGATTTATCTGAAGGAAGTGGTTACTAGGCATCGAGTGCCAATCTCAATCATCTCTGACCGCGACAATCAATTCATGTCGCGTTTCTGGAAGTCCCTGTATAAGGCATTGGGTACGAGATTGGACACGAGCACTGTTTATCATCCGCAGACTGATGGACAGAGCGAACAAACAATACAGACGTTGGAAGACATGCTTCGGGCATGTGTTATCGACTTTGGCAGCAGCTGGGAGACTCATTTACCGTTAGTTTAGTTCTTGTACAATAAGAGCTATCACACGAGCATTCAAGCTGCACATTCGAGACACTTTACGGACATAAGTGTCGGTCAAGCATTTGTTAGGCGGAAGTGAGTGAAAGCCAACTGTCTGGTCCCGAACTCGTGCACGTGACAACTGAGAAAATCGTGCAAATACGCAGCAGGATGGTAGCAGCTCGGGACAGACAGAAAAGCTACGCTGATAAAAGACGCAAACCTTTGGAATTCCAGGTGGCAGACAGGGTGCTACTTAAGGTCTCGCCCTGGAAGGGATTTATCCGATTTAGGAAACGTGGGAAGCTAATCCACGGTACATCGGACCCTTTGATATCACCAAACGAATAGGCCCCGTGGCCTATGAACTAAACTTGCAAAACGAGCTAAGCAGTGTACACAAAGTGTTTCACGTATCGAACCTCAAGGAATGCCTGTCTGATGAGACACTTATGATTCCTCTTGAGGAAATTCAAATAGGCGAACAATTGCATTTCGTTGAAGAACCAGTGGAGATTACGAACCAGGAAATCAAGAAACTAAAGCTTAGCCGAATACCAATTTTGAAGGTGCAATGGAATTCGCGGCGTGGACTAGAATTCATGTGGTAGCATGAAGATCAGATGAAGAAGAAATACCCACACCTATTCGCTGAATCGACAAACAATGACAACGCAAGCTGAATTTCGGGACGAAATTCTTTTTAACAGGGGAATGATGTGACACCCCGTAGTTTCCAGGTCAGCATTTATTTTAATTAAATGTTTATTTAATTCACATTTGCATATGTGGAACTAGAATCAGTTTAATTCAGTGTGACACGAGGCACGACCGTACAAACACTGATGCAAACATGATAATTCCGTGAATTATCGCAACACGCACACACATGTCGAACAAAATACGAACGTTGGTAAACGTTTAACAAAACATGTTACTAAACACTAATAAGATTGCAAATGCTCAAACATTGAACTAGATGACTCAAACGACGATAAACGATGTTCTATATGCGAAAAAACGAGCCGAACGATCAAAATTGAGCAAAATAGGCTCAACCGGGATCATTCACGGTACGCCAAGGACCCCGGGGAGGGTCTCGGTGTTACCTGACGGATGGGCAGGGGATTTGAATCCCGAAATCCGCCGCGGTACTCTAAGCCCCTATGGGACAGTCTTGGGGGTACGAAACGCCTCCCAGACGGCAAAATCTTGATAAATCCAAGATAAATCATGCCTAACCTACTAGTACTCATTTTAACTGACCTGATAATCAAACTTTCGGCCATTTCTCTTCCCAAACCTCTGCTACAGCCTCATTTCACCCTTGGAAGCCATTGGAGCATCCAAAACTAGAAGGTTGAAGCTTGAGATCCATAGAGAAGTTTGGGGAGAGATTTGTTGGAGCTTGGAGATCATCACCACCATCTTGTCCCTATTGAACACTGATATCTAGGATCTTTAGGAGCTGCTACATCATCCTCTAAGTTCCTTGGAGCTTATAGAGGTAAGTTTATGAGCTTCTATGCACACTTAACACATATACACCCACATGCAAGTGCTTTGCACCCACCTGCAAACTCATCCACTCTCATGCACGAAATTTGGAAACTACATGATCTGATTTTGATGTTTTTATGACCGATTTTAGACTATTGAATCAATCCATGATGCTTTAAAACGGGTTTTTGTGATAAGGATGTAGTTTGAGTCATGGATCTATGAAATACATACTTTTAGTAACATCCATCAATGATCTAAGGCATTTTAGATGATCTTGGATATAGACAAATGATTATTGAAGATATTTGAGATGTGTTTTAAGGTTCATCATGATTCTTTTTATCAAAAATGGATTGTTTGGATGTGTTACCATTTTTGTAACTTTTATGTTGCATAATGATGATGGATGTAAGAATATGAACATGCATGTTAATGATAAGATGGTTTGTGATATATTATAGTGATATTTGTGTCACACCCCGAGCCGGCGGGGTTGGATCGGAGTCCCCGTCAGGCGGAAAGTTCCCGGGGCGCGATATCGTGAGTGATAATCAAAGTGATCAGATTGTTTACATTGCACATGATATAAGTGAGAAATGCTAAATAGAATAGAATTACAAAGTTAAATTACATCCATATCGTTCATAATTTAACAATGTAAATCTATCATAAACATCATAATATATCTATCTTGTAACTGCACAAGATATACAAAATAATTGTATAATGATGTTCCCAAAAGTATGCAGGTCCAAAAATACTAAGTCTTCTATCTGAAGTCTTAGTTCAAAAGCATAAGCTTCTTAATTGACCTGTTCGTGACCTGAGAAGTCATGCAAAAATAAAGTCAACACATGGTTGGTGAGTTCATTATGTTTTAGAAAATGAGTTTGAATAATCCTAATGACAACCTTAACCTCACCATTAACCACCTATACCATCCAGCTTAGTATGTTTATATATAGGGCATATGTAGGGTCGAACTTACCGCCCACCCAACCACCGTCCCACCACATACTAAACCATATGATATATTGTTCCTCGTGATAATTAAGCATTTCATTCCACTACTTTGATTCCATAACACATGATTCTTAGCATTTAATCACCCTGAAAATGTTTACCTTGATTCCCCGAAGTGACAACCTTAACCTCATCAACAACACCTATGTTATCCAAACAAGTATGCTTATATATAGGGCATATGTAGGGTCGAACTTACCGCCCGCCCAGCCACCGTCCCACCACATACCGGATTTCTTAACATATTGTTGTTAATGATAATTAAGCATTTCACCCTTACCATTAACCCAAATGATTCTTCAGTTCATTGTTCCTGTAAATACAATAATCTGGAATCTATGTTGATTCCTTAAGTTCATCACAATAATGATCAACCACAGTAATTGTAGGAACAATTATAAATGCTTAAGTAAATAAATAAATAAACATTTAATAAAATCTAAGTCCTAATGATTGGGCCTTGGTCAACTCGAGTGGACTAATCTATCAATCAGGGTTTTTAGTGGTTAGGGAATTCTGTAAATATCATCAAACATATGACCTACAAATCAAACGGTCTAGCTAGGACTTCTTGAAATGTAGGGTTTTTGTTTCGTACTTGATTCGTCTTGTTGCGTCCCTTGTTTCGTATTGTTTCGTTGACATATGTTATCTTTGATATTTCCCAGACTTTCCCTTGAAAATGATTTGTTGATTCGTTTGATTCGTTGAACTCACGCACTTGTTTCGTCAAAAATAGTTTCGTTCGATTCGTTGAACTCACACACTTGTTTCGTCAAAATAGTTTCGTTTGCTTCGTTGAAATCACACACTTGTTTCGTCAAAATAGTTTCGTTTGATTCGTTGAAATGTTTAGTTTAACTCAATTATCCACTTATATCATAAGTAGATAAACTTAGTAAAACCTGCATAAAATTTACCTAGACATAGTCTAGGATATCAATCTTACATGTAAAACATATAGAATTTAAAAGCATTTAAGTAAACAGTTTAAATAAACAGTTTACGCATGGTTCTCAGCAAAACAAAAAGTTTAGAAAAGGGGCAATGAACTCACCTGCGTTGCTATGTAATTGGTCTATCACAAAATGCGCACTCTTGTTGTAGCTTAGGTTTCTTCAGTTCCTGAGTTGTTTTAAAAGAATTCGGGTACGATAAGTACACGTATTAGTCGTCCTATCTAAGGCTTGGTCTCGGTGTGTGTAACTAAGTGTCCTAGATACTAGTGTACTTCTATGACTCAACAAATTGATCTTGTTCTACTACCCATTTGTACCCCAAATCCCATGATTTGTTATAACCACTTACTTTTAACTTTTTACAAAATTCAGGCAGAGTTTCCTTCGTTTTTAGTTCGAATTCAGACAATTTATATTGTCCATTTTTCAACAATTTCCCATACAATTTAATCATAACAAGTCCCTAAAACATTTAGAATAAAACTCCATTTAGGTTAGTAATCTTAGGAAATCATTTAATTAAACTTACATAAATTTAAAATTCATTTTCTTTTGTCAAAACCTCATTACTTAGCTTAAATTAACAATTAACGTGTGATGGGCTTAACTAAGCCCATTGGGTCCACTTAAGCCCAATTAATGATCTTTGATTTTCCATTGCTTGCGATACTTTTGTTTTGATTCTCATGAACTTATAATAATGTTATACGATTGTTAAACAATCTTATATATCCTAACAACTCATGTTGAGTTGTTATTGTGTGTTAAGAAGACTCTTGTTATAGTAACCCCAACGCATGCACCCACACATAAACTCAAGTGGTTATCCATGCATGCAACTTATGAGGTTTAATCCCTATGAGAAGTTTAGGTTAATGGTCAACTAATCATTCCCTAGGTTCGTAGTACTAGTTTTGATAGCCCTAAGTCCATTACTACGTTGATTCAACAAGATTTGAATTCGGTTAACACTCAGGTTAGCGAACCTTTTGCCAATAAGAGAAGGTTCAGCTATTTTAGAGAAGTCCTAGGTTCGGCTGCCTAAGAGGGTTCGTGTAATGGTTCGGCTAACCCATGCATGCAAGTTCGCTATTTAGCTGGGGTTCGCCGGGCTAAGGTTCGGCCATGATGGAGATAAAGGTTCAGCCGGAGGTGAACGGTTCGTGGCCTTAATGGTTCAGCTGGATTCATTGGTTCAGCCCCAGCAAGGGTTCGGCCAAACACTACTCCTACGAACCTTTAAGGTTCGGTTACCTTGAATGGTTCGGCTGACAGGTGAGCTGCAGGTTCGTTGTAGGTGACGCAGGGTTCAGGAGTCAGTGTCCAGGTTCGTGGCTCAGAGTATGCAGGTTCACAGGGTTCATTTGTACTGAAAGGTTCGGCATCCAGGGTTTGGCTAGGGAACTGCTAGGTTCGGCCGGCTGCTGGCCCTTCACGAACCTGTGTCTTCATCTTCCTCTTCGATCCAATCTATTACAAACTCATTCCTATAACTCCCTAGTGATTTACAAGTGTTCATCTAAGTGTTTCTAGGTGCTAGATGTGGTTAGAACGAGCATAATCCAAAACGGGGTCGTGACACACACTAAACCGACTCAAAACTAGAGTTTTACCTCGATTTTGACGAATGCAAGCTTAAATCTTCAGTACTTTCAGAATCTACGAAGGATTGTGGTCGTTTTGGCACCTAGAATGCTTGAATCCACCGAGAAATCTTCACAAAATCGTAGAGAGAAGGAGGAGAATCCTTTTCTAGAGAGAGAGACTTGTAAAAATGAAAATGAAGAGCAAATGGAGCTTGGTGGTGGTTGGTGGTGGAGTAAATGTCTTCATTTAAGACTTAGAAAATACCCGGGTGTTCGGCCTCGCTCGGTTTCGCTTAAGATGTCGTTTTTCTTGTGTTTTCGTCACGAAACGACACGGTTTATAAAGTATGATTTAGAAAATTTAATTTATTTGTGATTCCTAATAAATTAACTAAATATCTTTTATTTCTTTTTAAATTTTCAAAAATATTAACTTTACAGTTTAAATCGAATCGTACGGTCGTCGCGCGTATTCGTCCGAACCGTCACTCGCACGAACACGACGATAACTATACTTTTCAATATTGTTTTCTAATTATCGAATATCATTCAGAACGTTAAACTTCAAGATTTTTTCGTACAGATCGTCACCTATACGAATAATCCGTAAATTTAGCATTCACATAACGACATCCGTGTTGTTTTGTTCTATAAAGCCTCACATGCATTTACACATATTGTAATCCTATCAATTAATCACATGATGGTTCTGTATTGCCAGATAATTATCTGACTCAAGAACCATAGTTCTGAACTTTGTTTTTGTTAAATGTTTCTGAACTTGTTGTTTGATAACACAAAATGATAATGATAATTGATATGAAAAAGAAATGCACTGAAATGTATATGGTTTGTACCTGTTTACTGTTCATGTTACTGTTTAAGATCACTGTTCCGGTATGGTTCCGGCACTGATGTTACAGTCTCCCCTTGTTAGAGAAATTTCGTCCCGAAATTCAAGAGTTGTTATCGAGCACGGCTTCTTCTTCAAACAGTTGGGGATACTTTGACTTCGTGTGATCTTCACGTTCCCAAGTAAACTCGGGTCCGCGCCTTGAGTTCCATCGAACCTTTACAATCGGAATACGGCTTCGCCTCAGTTGTTTAACTTTGCGATACATAATCTCTAAAGGCTCCTCAATAAAATGCAATTGTTCATCCACTTGAATTTCTTCGATCGGGAGGATAAGTGATTCGTCAGCAAGGAATTTCTTCAAGTTCGAGACGTGAAACACGTCATGTACACCACTGAGTTCATCTGGTAATATCAGTCGATACGCAACAGGACCAATACGTGCGATGATCTCAAACGGTCCCACGTACCGTGGTGCTAACTTACCTTTCTTTCCAAAGCGTGCTACACCTTTCCAAGGGGATACCTTCAACATGACACGGTCTCCCACTCGAAATTCCAACGGCTTGCTCCTTTTGTCAGCATAGCTTTTCTGTGTGCTCCTTGTTGCTTGTAGGCTTCTCTGAATTTGGGCAATCTTATCAGTGGTTTCCTGAACAAGCTCTGGCCCAGTTATGCAGTTATCTCCCACTTCGGTCCAACAGATCGGTGATCGGCACTTCCGGCCATAAAGAGCCTCGAACGGTGCACATCCGATACTGCTGTGGTAGCGGTTATTGTAGGAGAATTCTATAAGTGGCAAATGAGAGTCCCAATTCCCACCGAAATCCAAAACACAGGTTCTCAACATGTCCTCCAGGGTTTGAATTGTACGTTCGCTTTGACCATTCGTTTGTGGATGGTAAGCTGTACTCAGATTTAACTACGTCCCTAGAGATTTCTGTAATGATTGCCATAACCTTGATGTAAATCTGCTATCTCTATCAGAAATAATAGACAATGGCACACCGTGGCGTACCACTATCTCATTGATGTACAGTCTTGCCAGTTTATCCATCGTGAAAGTCTCACGCATAGGCAAGAAGTGAGCAGATTTTGTCAAACGATCAATGATCACCCAAATCGTATCGTGACCACCGGAAGTGCGGGGTAGCTTGGTAATGAAATCCACAGCTATTTGTTCCCACTTCCAGAGCGGAATCTCAGGCTGTTCTAGTAGACCCGACGGTCTCTGGTGTTCCGCCTTTACCTTCGCACACGTTACACATCGACTGACGTACTTGGCTATGTCTTTCTTCATTCCCGACCACCAATAAAATCCACGCAAGTCTTGGCACATCTTATCAGCGTCGGGATGAACAGAGTATTTAGTCTTGTGTGCTTCATCAAAGATAAGCTTTCTCAATTCGTCTACCGCCGGGATCCATATACGATCCTGGTAGTAAATCATTCCATCAGGCTTAGTCTCAAGGTGTTTCTCTGCTCCACAGTCAAGTTCTTTATTCAAGTTTCCTCTATCAACTAATTCTTGTTGTGCTTGAATAATCTTATCTCTTAAACTAGTCTGCACAGTCATTCCCATTGCTCTAACGCGCAAGGGTTTGACCCGTTCCTTCCGGCTCAAGGCATCAGCTACAACGTTTGCCTTTCCCGGATGATATTTGATCACACAATCGTAATCATTCAGAAGTTCAACCCAACGACGTTGTCGCATGTTGAGTTCCTTCTGATCAAAGATGTGCTGCAGACTTTTGTGATCAGTGAATATGGTACATTTAGTGCCATATAAATAATGTCTCCAAATCTTCAATGCGAAGATTACAACTCCCAGTTCAAGGTCATGAGTAGTATAGTTCTTCTCATGCACCTTTAACTGTCTTGATGCATAAGCAATAACCTTGTCCCATTGCATCAGTACGCAACCAAGTCCCTGATGGGAAGCATCACAATAGACAACAAAGTCATCACAGCCTTCTGGGAGAGATAGGATTGGAGCATTGCATAGTTTCTGTTTCAATGTCTGGAAAGCGTCTTCTTGTTTCTGATCCCAGACAAACGATTCACTTTTCTGAGTTAGTTTAGTAAGAGGCAGAGCTATCTTAGAAAAGTTCGAGATGAACCTTCTATAATAACCTGCCAATCCCAGAAAAGATCGTATCTCTGTCGTTGTCTTTGGAGTGTCCCAGTTCTTTATCGCCTCGATCTTGGCAGGATCTACGTATATTCCCTCGCTGTTGACTACGTGACCCAGAAATTGAACTTCTCTTAGCCAAAATTCACATTTAGAGAACTTGGCATAAAGTTTCTATTCTTTCAACAGCTCCAAGATCTTCCTGAGATGTTGTTCATGATCTGCTTTGCTCTTAGAATAAATCAGTATGTCATCAATAAAGACAATGACAAACTGATCTAGATACGGCTTGCACACTCGGTTCATGAGATCCATGAAAACCGCTGGTGCATTTGTCAATCCGAAAGGCATCACCATGAATTCGTAATGCCCGTATCTAGTTCGGAATGCCGTCTTCGGTATGTCTTCGTCTTGAACTCGAAGTTGATGATATCCAGACCGCAAGTCAATCTTTGAGAAATACTAAGCTCCTTGCAGTTGGTCAAACAAATCATCAATCCTCGGCAATGGATACTGTTGATGCATTTAATGTCCCTAGTTCAATTTTGTACTATTCATCATGTAAATATTAAAGTTATATTAATGGAAGTTGTCTTTATTCATCGTTCTTAATGTTTAATATTGATTATATGATGGTTTGATTGTTTGATTTGATTTAATTAAGTAATTGAGTATGAGTATTGCTCATTCGGCCGAATGACTCTAGAGTATGAAGTCATTCGCCGAATGAGAATAGAGTATGTCTATTTTCAACAAATGAGTCATTCGCCGAATGACTCATTCGACTGAATTACCTATTCGACAGAAGTCATTCGCCGAATGAGTTGTTTCGGCCTCTCATTCGGCCGAATGTCAGCTGCCTATATATACAAGTTCAAAATCATTTCAACCCTAACTTCTGAGAACCCTCATTCGTCCCAAAGCACTCAAGTGTCAAACCCTTGGGGATTTGAGCTTTCTTGCTGTCCAAGTTCGATTCATAGCTCGTGGTGTTCGATCTTCACTCAAACGTTCTTCTCTTACCTTCGTATCACCACGGTTGCTGTCGGTTTCGATTGGAAAACCCTAGAATAGGATTCCGCACTATTCTAGTGGCTGTTGAGCATATTTCTATTGATTTCGTGTTGTTTTCGAGATCATCATTGGTCCTACAAAGTGGTATCAGAGCTGTGGCTCTTGATTCTGCTCGATTTCCAATCCATAACATCAGATTTGTCATTGCTAGTTCGAAGTCTACAAAAACCCTGATCACTTTGCCCTAAAAGTTACTGTTTCATTGCAAATCCGTGAATTTTCGTGGTGTTTTTGTCAAAAAGTTTATCCCAATTTGTTCATTATCATCTCATTATGTTTTGTACCAAATTTGGTACTTAGATCTGGTCTATATCTCAAGTTATCACGATTTTTGTTGCAAAAACCCTCAGATTGGCCGAATGTCGATTGCGGCCGAATAGTTTCAGCCGAATAAGTCTCATTCGCAATAGCTCCATTCGATCAAGTCATTCGGCGAATAGCTTCATTCGATCCTTCATTCGGCGAATAGCTTCATTCAACCCTTTCATTCGCCGAATAGGTTCATTCTCTCTTCTCATTCGTCAGACAGTCATACTCAGCCTCTCATTCGCCAGTTCTATCACATTCGGCCCCCGACATTCGCCCTAAGGATCTTCATTCGGCTATTATTCTGCAAATTTTTCTAAGTGTTGAACCTTGTCATTTCTGATTAAATGGAAGATTTAGCACTGATGGCGAACCAGAATCATCGCATTCAGACTTTGTTACTGACTGAGACTGAGACTGGGAACTCTAATAAAGCTCCAAAGTTGTTATCCTTAGACGATTATCCACATTGGAAGTATCGATTTGAGATCCACATCAATGGGGTGGATACAAACTTATGGATGATGATTGAGGGAGGTTATCTGAGACCTCTGAATGAAGATGGAACTCCTATGCTAGTCACACGGATGACTGAGCCTCAGAGGAAGTTGTATGATTATGAGAAGAAAGCTTATGCTATTCTATCCCAGTCCATTGCCACTAATATTTTCCATCAGTTCAGACAGTTTACCTCTGCAAAGCTACTGTGGGATGCACTGCAACAAAGATATGAGGGTAATGATGCTTTGAAGAGTATCAAGTCAAAGGCATTGAGAAAGGAATTCAATAGCTTCATGTATGTGGGAAATGAGTCACTGGATGAGCTGATTGCTAGATTTTATCATCTTTTGAGTGAGTTATTCAATCATGAAGTCAAGACAACTACTCAGGAAATGATCCAGTGTTTGGCAGATGCTCTACCTCCAAAGTGGGAGTCATTTTTGATGGTACTAAAGCAGAATCAGATGCTGACACATATGGACATCAATGATTTCATCCAGAAGCTGAAAGAACAAGAGATAGAAAACAAGTGGAAAGCAAAAAGAGTTGCTCAAGTTCATGATCCTTACTTGTACTATTCTACTCCCACAGTTGAGAAATCATCTTCACATGCTCCATTGAAGACAACTTTTGTTACTCAGACATCTGAAGCTCCATCTTCTGCTCAGATTCATTTTAGTCAGTCATCTTCTTCAACTAACTCACAAAAGGAACATCATCAACCTGCTGCCAGTCTGAAAACAGATAATTTTGACAAAGTTACTGTGGAGATTGCTAAGGAACACATGGGTCTTTTATCTACACTTGTCAGCTCATATGATGGTTTAGTAGCTGGTCAGATTGGCAATCCTTATCTGACTAATGATGATTATTCTCAAATAGACCCAGATGATATGGAGAGGATTGATATTATGTGGGCTTTGGCAAGTGTTGTTCGAAGAGCAAAAGAGTTTGTAAAGAGAACGGGAAAAGACATCAATCTTAACAAACAATCCAAGTTTGGTTTTGATATGGCTTCTGTGACTTGTTATAACTATGGAGAAAAGGGTCACTTTGCTAGACAATGCAAGCAACCAAAGAAAGCTGGAAACAAGAATCCATTTCAACATCAGAAGTCTTCTACTTCAAATCCAGAAAGGAGATTAGTTCCTATTGATTCTCCTACTCAAGCTGGATCTTCTTCTGCAAGCAAAGCTTTGATGGTACAACAAGATGAAGGGGTGAACTGGGATTTCAGATTCAATACAGATCAAGGAGAACAAGACAAAGCTTGTGTTGCTGAGATTCAAAAGGTTGAAGATTACAGTGAGGAAAACACTTTGGAAGAAACAAAGATAAATGATACTGAAGCATCAAGTTCAGAGTCTGATAGCATGACTGATTCAGACACTCAGTTTGCGATGATGGTAAACTCTTCCGCTTCATCAGAGTCAGAGCAGGTATACACTGACTGTTCATCTTCACATTCAGAGTGTTTTAATTGTGTTGATCTTAGAAGTAAGGTCCTTGCTTATCAGACACGTAATAGTGTTTTGATGAACGATCTCGACTTATGCATTGAGGCTAACAAAATTTTAAAATCTAATGAAAAAGATTTTCAAGCTAAAATTGATCTTTTAAACAGACAATTGCATGAAGCCGAGATCGCAGTGCTGAATAAGCAAGATGCTATCACTTCTTATCTCAATACCATCAATGAGATTAAGAAGAAGTTAGCAATAGTCGAGTGTGACTATGAGACCTTGGGACAAAAGCTCAAGAGCTATGAGAGCTCATCTTACATTATTGAGCACATGATCAGTAGGGGTACTGATCAACAGGGAAAGGGAAAAGTTAGCTATCAAAATTGTCCTCCACCTATCCTCAACACCTTTGTTAATACACCAAATGACAAAGATGTTAAGGATTTTCAAGTCACTACTCCATTAGTAATAGATCCAACTGGACTATTTATTAATGAGGATTCCTCAAAATCTGAGAAATCTCGTGTGGATGGACTTGTTGAGGATTGGGTCTCAGATTCTGAGGATGAATCAGATGATTCATATGTCTCTACTCAGAATCAAGTCCCTGCAGTCATGAAATGTGACCCAATCTCAAATTCAAAGATTTACAAAGAATTGGGCTTTGTAAAAGCTTCTCAAGAGTCTGAAGCAAAATATGTTACCAAGTCTGCTTTTATTGGTAACAAAGGGACAAAAGGGTTGGGTTTTAATCAAGACAAGCTAAAATCAAATGTTTTTAAATCACATAAACAGTCTTTCTCTGATTTAAAACATTTTCATAAAAAGGGTGAAAAAGTTTGTTTTGAGTGTGGTGCATCTGGGCACTTTGTTAAATCCTGCCCTCATTTGATTAGACCAAAGGTTGCACCACCCAGAAAACAAAATCTGAATTTTGTTAAACCTGTCAGATCTGAGTCCAAATCATTTCTGACAAAACCCAAACAACCAAATCAGGTTAAATCTGTGGACAAGGGTAAAGGGAAATTGATGAACTTGAATGTTCTCAAGTCTGTTAATGTTGATCAATCTAAACCATCATCCATTTATCTGAAAAACTCTTTTGATAAACATGCAATCTGGAAAGTTAAATCATCTGAGAGTTCAGTTCCACCCATCTCTGACAAGCCTATTTCAGATGGTAAATGGATTGATGTATGGATCTGAGACTCACTAGGTCAACCCAAGACTGTAAAGGCTTGGGTTCCCAAAGTGAACTGACTGTTTCATCTTTGTGCAGGTTGCCCCAAAAGCTGATGTTAACAGCAATTGGATCGTTGATAGTGGGGCTTCCAGGCATATGACTGGTGATATCTCTTTACTCACCAATGTGAATGCAGTTCGCGGTGGATATGTAGCTTTTGCTGGTGACAAAGGCGGGTTTATAACAGGAGAAGGAATTCTGACAAATGGGCAAGTTTCATTTGATAAAGTCAGATATGTCAAGCAATTGGAAAATAATCTTCTTTCAGTGTCACAGATCTGTGACAAGGAGTATAAAGTCTTATTTGATGATTCCAAATGCTACATTCTTAAGCAAGGTGTGAAAATTCCTGAAGATTGGATCTTGATGTCTGCCCCCAGGAAGCAAGACTTGTACGTACTCAATATGACCACAGCTTCAACTACATCCTCCACAGCTTCATGTTTTTTGTCAAAGGCAACAGAAAAAGATTCAATTCTTTGGCATAAGAGGATGGGTCATTTGAGTCTACGTAAGATGAATCACTTGGTACATAATCATCTGGTTGAGGGAGTTAGCATAAAGAAGTTCAAGCTGTCTGATATCTGTGTATCTTGCAAGAAAGGGAAGCAAACAAAGCAGCCTCACAAATTGAAGAAATTTCACTCAATCAATGTTCCTCTGGAGCTTCTCCATATGGATCTGTTTGGTCCAGTGACCCGGAAGAGTATAGCTGGAGATCAATAATGTCTTGTCATCACGGATGAATATTCCAGATGCTCTTGGGTTTTCTTTTTGAAGGAGAAATCTGAAACGTTTGAGTGTATTCAAGTATTGGTTACCAAACTTGAATCACTCTACAAGCTCAAGATTCGTCAGTTTTGCACCGATAATGGAACATAATTTAAGAATCATAACATGGAGACTTTTTGTAATGCACGGGGCATTGTGCAACAATTTAGTGCTCCATATCTTCCTCAAATGAATGGTGTGGCTGAACGGAAGAATAGGACATTGATTGAGGCTGCTCGAACCATGCTTGCTGATTCATCCCTACCGGTTTAGTTTTGAAATGAAGCTGTAGCTAATGCATGCTATACACTGAACCGGGTATTGATTGTGAAAAGACATGGGAAAACTTGTTTTGAACTGCTCCACAACAAAAAGCCAAATCTTAAGTATCTTGAACCATTCGGTGCACCGTGCACTATGCTTAAGAAACACGAGCAGGGCAAGTTCAATGAAAAGGTGGAAGAGGGGTATTTTCTTGGGTACAGCACTCCAAATAAAAGAGTTTACAATACATCAATCATAATGTGGAGGAGTGGTACCATGTAGATGTTCAGAAATATTCTATGCCTCCTCCCGGAAAAGGCCCAGATTGGATGTTTGATTATTCTGGTCTTTTTGATTCCTTCAATATGCCTCCCATGTATTCGGATGAAGATGTTGCAGTTCAGATGTTGTATGATACACAGAATGCACCTGATGAGCCTTTGCAACCTTCGTCTGAATCTATTCCATCAACACAGATAAATGATGACAGCTCAGACACAGATGACAATCTTCATACTGCTGCTCTTGAACCAGAGATACACAATCTTGTACCAGATCTTGAGGATTTGAATCTAAACAACCTGGATCCTCAGGTTGAAGTTCCAGATCATCCTGTTGGAAGAATTAATCGGATTCATCCTCAAGAAAACATAATTGGAAGTCCTTTGGATGGAGTTAAGAGAAGGAATCAGCTTTCTTCAGGAGGTCTTGCTGACATACTTGATTTTATAGATGTAAGCTTTTGTGCCCATTCCTGCTTTATCTCCCAAGTTGAGCCACGTACAGTCACTGAAGCTTTAAAAGAAGAATCTTGGGTGGATGCCATGCAAGAAGAACTCTTGCAATTCAAAAAGTTAGGTGTTTGGCAATTGGTAGACAAACCCAAAGGTGCAAAAGTGATTGGTACTAGATGGGTTCTTCGGTGTAAGAAAGATGATCACGGGATCATAGTGCGAAACAAAGCACGTCTGGTTGTTCAGGGATTCA
This sequence comes from Mikania micrantha, assembly GCA_009363875.1. Taxonomy (NCBI): domain Eukaryota; kingdom Viridiplantae; phylum Streptophyta; class Magnoliopsida; order Asterales; family Asteraceae; genus Mikania; species Mikania micrantha. Next base: position 57,536,719 of record CM018693.1, read on the forward strand.
GACAGATCGAAGGTTTGGACTATAATGAAGTATTTGCACCCGTTGCTCGACTTGAAGCCATTCGTATCTTCTTGGCTTATGCATCCTTCAAAAGGTTCAAAGTTTATCAGATGGATGTAAAAAGTGCATTTCTTCATGGTGTGATAAATGAAACAGCGTATGTAAGTCAACCTCCCGGGTTTGAGGATCCATTGCATAGAGACCAAGTCTACAAGCTAGACAAAGCCTTATATGGATTGCATCAAGCGCCGCGAGCCTGGTATGAAACATTGTCTACTCACCTTCTGAACAACGGGTTCAGAAGAGGTGTCATTGACTGTACACTGTTCATTTGAGAAAAGGATGGTGACTTACTCTTGGTGCAAGTATATGTGGACGAAATCATCTTCGGCTAAACAAATGATGATCTGTGCAAAGATTTTGAAAAGGTTATGAAAGAGAAGTTCGAAATGAGCTCAATGGGAGAGATGAATTTTTTTCTGGGATTACAAGTAGATCAGTCTGAGGCAGGAATCTTCATTCATCAAACCAAATATGTTGGGGATATACTGAGCCGGTTTAGTATGTCTGATGCAATGCCTGCTGGTACCCCACTGGCTGTCAATCACGGGATTACACCAAATGAAAAGGGGGAGTTAATTGATGCTACTTTGTACCGAGGAATGATTGGGTCTCTTATGTATCTTACTGCTTCTCGGCCAGACATCATGTTCGCCACATGCTTGTGTGCACGGTATCAATCAAAACCAAGAGTCTCCCATCTCATTGCTGTCAAGAGGATTATGCGTTATCTGAAGGGCACACCGGATCTTGGTTTATGGTACCCTAATGATGATAACTTTGAGCTCACTGCATACAGTGACTCTGATTATGGTGGCTGCAAAAGAGACTTCAAGTCAACATCTGCGGGATGTCAGTTCTTTGGAAACCGATTAGTTACCTGGCAGTGCAAGAAGCAGACGTCGGTGTCTACTTCAACCTGTGAAGCTGAATACATTGCTGCTGCTAGTTGCTGTTCTCAAATCATCTGGATACAACAGCAACTCAGGGACTATGGGTTACATTTTTCTAACACTCCTATATATGTTGATAATACTGCTGCCATAGCTGTCACTAAGAATCCTGTTCAGCACTCTAAAACAAAACACATCGACATTAAATATCACTTCATACGTGATTGTTTTGAAAAGAAATTAATCGATGTCGTTAAAATTCACACCGAACACCAGAAAGCCGATCTTTTCACAAAAGCTTTTGATAAACCCAGATTTTTATATCTGTTATCGGCTAATGGTGTTTTCCAAAAGGATGAAGTCCTACATTCATCTGAAGCTAACAAATGATCATCGTTTTTCTTAGCTAGTTTTTGTTTTGTTTATTTCGTTATAACATTTAAGTTTTTTTCTTGTATAGTTTCTTTTCTTAAATCAAACACTCAAAAGATTTTCTGTTTTAGGTTTTTAGGGAGAGATAGTTGTTAATTGAAAAACCAAAAACATTTGAAAAATTGAAAAACCAAAAACATTTGAAAAATTGAAAAACCAAAAACATTTGAAAAATTCAAAAATCCAAAAACAATTGAAAAAGTTAAAACTGAGATGGTCTTTCTTTGAAAAAGTGACACATTAATCTATCATGATATAGAAGCTGAATTGAATGTGTAAGCTGAACACATAAGAAAATTATGATATGATGTACTGATAGGCCAACTCTACAAATTAATAAACAGCTTGTGATAACTTAGAAAGTCTGATTTGTGGAATCCATTTTCAAATCAAGCATACACCGGTCATCATGGAATCAAATGAGGCTTCAATTAAAGAAAATGAAAAGCAAGCTGGTATTAAGCTTGAAGCAAAATAAAAACAAGCTGGTATTAAGCTTGAAGCAAAATAAAAACAAGCTGGTATTAAGCTTGAAGCAAAATAAAAACAAGCTGGTATTAAGCTTGAAGAAAAATAAATGCAAGCTGGTATTAAGCTTGAGAAATACTTGAACAAATTAAGTTCGATTCCATACACGTGCCATATTGCTGGGACAAACCTAGCTGAAGCCGTCCATTTGGATAGAACAAGAAAAATACAAAAAGATAATAAATTTGAAATCTTATTGAATTTATGATGACTGGTATTAAGATATGCAGAAATGAGTTATAAATTGATTTTGATCTTTAATGGTAAAATGAAATGGGGAACTCAATCAGAAAACATGAGTAATCATAAAGCCTGTTTGGTAGTTGTGCATTGTATGGTTTAAGATTGGACAAATATATCAGTAATCGTATCATAAGATAAATGTGTTTAAGGTGAAACAGTCAATGAAGCTGATGTGATGTGATTAGATTCAAGTGTTATCTTTTCAATAGACGTCTCACAAAAACATGTGTTTCTTTGTCTTTAGCTACTAGTTGTAAAGTCGTAATTGTTGCTTCAGAAAAGTACAAAAAGATTTTCTATTTTCAATTATAGTTTAGATGATCATTTGTAGAGTCAGATGTCTGTCACATCTGACTCCCGAACCAACCAGACATATCTTCATAATTGTCAAAATTTTCATGTTCAAAATGTTAAATATTGAAAGAATTTGTGTTTTGGGTGTTAAAATTTCCCATTCGCCCGAATGAGGTGTGAATTTCATTCATTCGGCCGAATGACCTCATTCTGCGAATGAGTCATTCGATCGAATCAATCAGACAAAGTAAATCTCATTCGGCGAATGAAGTGTGTCGAATGTCTCATTCGACATTCACATTCGGCGAATGAGAGATGACGAATGTCTCATTCGTAAATCACATTCGGCGAATGGGTTTGAGTTTCAACCGACCTTTCGCCTGCCTCATTCGGTGAATGAGCATGGCTATTTATACTGTCTGTCGGCCGAATGAAGCTCATTCGACCAAATACACTTTCGCTGTAACTGTGTGTGCACATTCGCCTGATACACCTTTTACTCAGTCGATCATTTGTTCTTGATTTTCACGAACTCAGCCACTGATAATCTTGTTCACTATCATTTCAGGTATACCAGGATCGAATATCATCAATTTCTGACCGAGAAATCATCAAGATCCGAACATATTTTAGGGTTTTAGGGTTTCTTGAATCGCCATTGAAATAAATGTTTAAAACGGACTTAAACTGAACTTTGTCATGTTTTAAACTTGTTAATCAGACGTTTCTGAGTGTGTGTGTATACATGTTTTGTGGACTGATTTGATCATCGTATTGATGAGGGTTTAAAATTTCAAATCCAGCCGAATGACGCCATTCGACGAATGTCTCATTCAGCGAATGATACTCATTCGGAGAATGAAACTCATTCGGTGAATGACTCATTTCTTTACTGTCATTCGGCGAATGTGTTCTATTCGCCAAATGAAGTTCATTCGGCGAATGACTCATTCGGCGAATGTGTTCATTCGCCAATTTATATGTCATTCGGCAAATCAGTCTGAACTGTTTTTAAGTTCTGATGTTTATCTGATTTTCACTTTTCATTTTATCTGAATGGTTCTAACATATCTTTATTTGATTTTCAGAATGGCTGGATACAAATCTGTGACAAAGAACAACATCTGCGCTCATCTAGATCTTGACACTCCGAACGCCAAACATTACACTGAGATCATTACTTTTCTCAGACGTTCGAGGATTTTCACTGCCATCTCCACTTTACATGTGCCGTATCGTTCACATCAGCAAGATTTCTAGGATTCTGCTGACATAGACTGTGAGGCAGAACCTCCAGTGATTAGGGGGAAAGTGCGTGGACACGATGTGGTTATCTCAGCTGAACACATCAGAAGAGTTTGTGGCTTTCAGGATTCTCCGGATCAGCCTTATCTATTAGACCGATACTTGGTCCGTGGATGCTTTATGCGGTGCAAGTATGAAGGAGATCTCGGAGCTGGGATTCTCAACAAAGCCTACATGTCACCTCAGTTCAAGTATCTTGCGCATGTGCTGATTCATTGTCTAGGATCCAGGAGAGGTGGATTTGATGACATGCGAGAGACAATTCAGTGTGCTTTCGTAGCCCTGGTGCTGAACAGACCATTCAACTTCTCTGAGTTGGTTTTCACTCAAATGAAGGAGAATGTCACTTTGAAGGGAGACAAGAAGTTCTTGATGTACCCAAGATTTCTGCAACAGTTGATCGATGCTCAGTTGCCTGATCTACCGAAGATTGATGCTGACATCATCAAGCTGGAGCACATGAATGATCTCACCCTCAACCGGGTGATGTCATACAGAGGCAAAGAGAGGAAACCAGCTTCTAGATCTTTATTTGGTCATCTCTCTAGGCCAGATTATCGAGCTCCGGCTGATCGTAGATGGAGACATGATGAGTCTGACTCTGATGTTGAGGATATTGTTGTGCCAGATGATGGAGGAGATGATGATGGTGGAGATGATGATGTTGAAGGTGTGATTGGTGCTGGTGATGCAGGTGCAGGTGCAAGTTATGCTGGTGGTGCAGGTGTGAGTGCTGAGGTCATGAGCACAGTTGATAACACTTCTGTTGCACAGGTTCAGACCATTGATATGACTGCTGGTGCTGCAGTTGGTACCTCTAGAGCTGCAGATGAAGAGGAGGTTGATATTGATTCACTGACAGAGCTGGATTTCTTGATTACTTCTACCTCCACAGTGACTGCTCCTCTTAATGCTACAGTCCCTCATTCTTCTGAAGGTGGTGATGAGTCAGAGGACTCAAGTTAAGATGAGGGTGAGGCTGGTGCTGGTGCGGCTGACAGTTCTGATTCTGAAGATACTCAGGAAGATGAGTTTGAGAAAGTGATGGAAGGAGGAAAGATGGAGATGAGAAACAGAAAGAGGAGTGAAGAAGAGATGGAGGAGATTACTGATTCTTTGTTTATTCCAGAGTTTGATTTATCTCCTCCACCGGTCTTCTGCACCTGTTACTGTGGCCGTGTCTGTTGCAGCTTCTCAGCCTACATCATCTAGAGCCGGGAGAGGAAAGAGATCAAGGTTCTCTTTTCAAAGGAGGTCAGAACTGACAACAGCTGCTACAACTACTATTACATCAGTAGCAGCTGTTTCAGTTTCTTCACTGACTAGGTCAAGGGCAACTCATGTTCATGCCACTACTGCCCCTCTCACCACATCTGTGTCTCAAGCTCCCATATTTACTGTTGCATCTTCTGGTCCCTCCATCTTACGGGCAGACATGTCTATACCTTCTATGTCAGTTGTTGATCAGTTGAGCACACTGAACAGTATGGTACTTAGACTGATGGAGAGGAGTATGGAGCAGGAGAAGAAGAACAAAGAGCAGGAGTTAGTTATTGCCCAACTCACCAAGAGGGTGGAGAAGCAGGATACTCTGCTTCTTCAAGCAGCTGATCAGAGGGTTGATCTCCGTGCTCGTTCTGCTCAACAAGAGCAGCAGCTGCTGACGTACATTGACGAGCATCATCAGTTGACATCGACTGTCACTGATTTCAGTGATCGGGTACTGGCCTAGGAGACTGAGAATGCTAGATTAGCAGATCAGATTGACAGTCTCAAGGATAGTACTCCCCGGATAGAAGGTTCTGCAGCTCGTTCCGATGAATCTGACAAGGAAGAAGACGAAGAAGAAGAAGAAGAGTCTGAGGAGGAACAGGTGGATTATGAAGATTCAGAGAAAGATGCTGAATCTGATGATGATGATGATGATAAGGACGGATCTGGGAGTGGGTCTTCTGGGTCATCCAGTACTGATGATGATGATGACAATGATGATCAAGCCCCTCCATCTTCTGAGATCCAGTCCAAGAAGGCCAATGACAAGAAGTCACAGGCTCCTCCTCCTTCGTCTCCCTCAAAGACAGCCGAACCTGAAGCGACTGAGGAAGTAGAAGCTGTGCCTGTGAGACGTCAGTTAGACGACACTCTTACTATGATTCTGGACGCTCAAGGCATTATACAGCACTCAGTCAGCTACGACAAGGAGGAGGGAGAAATCATTCACTGCCTTACCAAGGAACAAATAGCTGAGCTATTCTGGTTAAATCCTGATGAGGTTATCACTGATGATACCTCTGTTCCTGTTTCTGATGAGCCTGATCTAGAACCTTTTGATGACATTGACGAGGTTATTCTGGAGGATATTACAGATAAGGAGTACCCAAAGTACACATCGGCTGAGGATGAGCTGCCTACTTTTACTGACCAGTTTGATCAAGCTACAGAGGATCTTCTGGTCAGGTACTTGGAAGAACAGGTTGAAGCCAGCAAGTCTGAAGCCGATGATCAGAAGAAAAGAAAAGAAGAGTGGACGGCCTATTGGGAGGTCCTGAAGAAACAGAGTACTGAGAAGATACCAGCTACTCACAAGAAGGTTTACAGGACCAAAGGCTATAAGGCTGGAGGTCAAATTCTTAGCTGGGCATACTTCCACGATCTTGGATGTTATGCAGTGAAAAGAGAGAGACGAATAGATTACTTCAAGCATCCCCATGATTTAAGACGTTGCCAGGCTTTGAAGTGAATCAATTAGCACGTCTAAAGATGCTATACAGTGAAGATTCGGGGATGTCTGCTTGGTTCTCTCGACAGATCCAGTACGAGTACCGAAAGCGGTGGGTGAACTTCCAACCTCAACAGCCTGAACGTTACTATCTTCCAGAGATTATGGAAGGCTTCCGATGGTGGTATTATGACGGTCGTACTGGAGAAGCAGTGATTGTTCTATGCAAGGACAAGAAATGGGAGACTGTGAGGATTTTTGAGCCTATGTGGTTGACTAACTTGTCCCACAAAGATGTTATAGCACTGTATCGTCATCAGATTTTCTTCGACGTCCAGGATATGGAACAGGCACTTCAGTTCATGAGAGTGATCCGAATCTGCATATGCTTAAAGGTTCATGCCGGAGCTGACTGGAAAGCTATCACTGAGAAATATTTCAAGAAAGACACTTCCAAAAGCTGAACTAGTCCAAGGGGGAGTTTGTTGATGCATTTAATGTCCCTAGTTCAATTTTGTACTATTCATCATGTAAATATTAAAGTTATATTAATGGAAGTTGTCTTTATTCATCGTTCTTAATGTTTAATATTGATTATATGATGGTTTGATTGTTTGATTTGATTTAATTAAGTAATTGAGTATGAGTATTGCTCATTCGGCCGAATGACTCTAGAGTATGAAGTCATTCGCCGAATGAGAATAGAGTATGTCTATTTTCAGCGAATGAGTCATTCGCCGAATGACTCATTCGACTGAATTACCTATTCGACAGAAGTCATTCGCCGAATGAGTTGTTTCGGCCTCTCATTCGGCCGAATGTCAGCTGCCTATATATACAAATTCAAAATCATTTCAACCCTAACTTCTGAGAACCCTCATTCGTCCCAAAGCACTCAAGTGTCAAACCCTTGGAGATTTGAGCGTTTCTTGCTGTCCAAGTTCGATTCATAGCTCGTGGTGTTCGATCTTCACTCAAACGTTTTTCTCTTACCTTCGTATCACCACGGTTGCTGTCGGTTTCGGTTGGAAAACCCTAGAATAGGATTCCGCACTATTCTAGTGGCTGTTGAGCAGATTTCTATTGATTTCGTGTTGTTTTCGAGATCATCATTGGTCCTACAGATACCGATTCTTGATGGTTAGTATGTTCATCTCACGGTAATCTATGCACATTCTGAACGATCCGTCTTTCTTCTTCATGAACAAAACTGGAGCTCCCCATGGCGAGTAGCTCGGTCTAATGAAACCTTTATCACATAACTCCTGTAACTGATTAGATAGTTCCTGCATTTCCGAAGGTGCTAACCTTTAAGGAGATTTAGCAACAGGAGTTGCTCCAGGAAGTAAGTCAATGCGAAACTCTACCGGTCGCACAGGTGGCAAACCTGGTAGGTCTTCAGGAAATACTTTTGGATATTCTTTCACCACTGGTACATCTTGAATCTTTTTCTTATCCTTCTCTTTTCCACCACATGGGCCAGGAACGCCACGCACTACTTCTGTAAACACTTACGCGCTTTTATGCAAGAGATTATTTTGACAGTTCGTTTTGCTTGATCCCCTTTTACTTCCAACACGCGATCAATCGGCAATGGAATACGAAGCAACTTTTCAGAACAGGCGACTTCCACTCGATTAAAAGAAAGCCAATCCATTCCAACAATGGTGTCGAAACTACCCAACTCCATCGGTATCAAATCGATGGTGAATGTATGACCATTAAGTGTCAATGGGCAATTCCTATAAGCTGTACTAACTGTAATCTGTTTCCCGTTAGCTACTTCTATAATGTTAGGGGAATCTAAATGTTCTTCTATGGAATCTAATTGGCATGCAAAATCGGTAGAGATAAAACTCTGATCTGCACCAGTATCAAATAGAACAAATGCATAAAAGTCATGTAAGAGAAATGTACCAGTGACCACATTTGGGTCTTGGCGTGCGGCTAGTGCTCCAATAGGAAAGGCTCTTCCACGAGGAGCCTGAACTGCCTGTTGTGCCTTCTTCGGGCAGTTCTTTGCAAAGTGGCCTTGCTCGCCACAACTGAAACATCCACCATTGTTCTGGTTGGGTGGTGGAGGGAGAGCCAAAGCAGCATTGTTGACTGCTTGGTTAGGTTTCATCCTACAGTGTTGGACCCAATGGCCCTTTCGCCCACATCCCGTGCATTGCTTGCAGGGAGTGTTAGCAGTATTATGGTATTGACATTTGGCACACAGAGGAAACGTGCCAGTGTAGGGTCTTTTGTTAGGGTTTTGTGGTGCTGCTGCTACTTGTTGGAGGGGTGTGGCTACTGTGTAGTTCTTGATGGTCTTCTGTTTCTTCTTCTGATGGTGGTGGGGTTTCCTTGATGGCTCTGCTTTGTCCTTACCAGCGTCTGCCTCTTTCTTCAGGGTTCCAGAGGCTACCATAAGGTCAGTGAGTTTACCAGACAAACTCACTGCAGACTCCACAGTGACAGGGTTAGCTGCAACAACTAAGCCCGGAATGCAGGCGGGAAGTCCACCTACATATTGATCAATCCTCTTTTCCAAAGTTGGTACCATGTCTGGTACCAAAGCAACCAACTCGTGATAACGAGTCGTATATCCCATGTGATCAGCCCCCTTCATCACATGGTTGGATAGTTCAACCTCCAATTTCTGCAACTCATTCTTGGGGCAGAATTCAGTTCTCAGCAATGTCTTGAAATCTTCCCATGGCATTTATCTGGGAGTTCCACCAGGTCAAGGCTCGCTTGTTGAATGTTCCAGAAGAGTAGCGAACCTTGTGATGCTCTGGACAGCTGGATTAATCCAACGGCTCCTTCAGACCCACTAAAACTGGGTGGTTTACATCCTATAAATGACTTATAGGAGTAGTGTGATGAGCCACCAGTATTCCCACTGGCTTCTCCTGACGAGTTACCAGTATTGTTGACCTCATTACGGAGACGGAGGAACATCTCCGGTATCGCTTTCTTCATCTGATTGGTCATCTGACTGCTCAGAAAAATCATCAAGGCGATAGTGGCAGGATCCAGCATTGGTGTTGTGCTCGGGCCTGGTGGTATGTTGAGTGTAGGAGGAGGAACAAATGGAGGAGGGGGAGGTGGCGGTGGTGAATCAGGTGGTGAAGGAGTAGATGAATGTGGTGTCAAGTCTTGTGGTGGTGGAGGTAACGAGGGAGGCTGTCTTCTCGGCGGCATTCTGATCATAACCAATAAAGTTATCGGTTAGTGCAATGATCGAATACAGAAGACAATATGCAAATAATTCCTAAGTCCTGTTTTCTCTACATGCAGGGTCCCAAGGTTATAGTCTAGGCCAAACCATTTAAATAAGTGACCTATATTTCTCTATAACCATGGCTCTGATACCAATCTGTCACACCCCGAGCCGGCGGGGTTGGATCGGAGTCCCCGTCGGGCGGAAGGTTCCCGGGGCGCGATATCGTGAGTGATAATCAAAGTGATCAGATTGTTTACATTGCACATGATATAAGTGAGAAATGCTAAATAGAATAGAATTACAAAGTTAAATTACATCCATATCGTTCATAATTTAACAATGTAAATCTATCATAAACATCATAATATATCTATCTTGTAACTGCACAGGATATACAAAATAATTGTATAATGATGTTCCCAAAAGTATGCAAGTCCAAAAATACTAAGTCTTCTATCTGAAGTCTTAGTCCAAAAGCATAAGCTTCTTAATTGACCTGTTCGTGACCTGAGAAGTCATGCAAAAATAAAGGCAACACATGGTTGGTGAGTTCATTATGTTTTAGAAAATGAGTTTGAATAATCCTAATGACAACCTTCACCTCACCATTAACCACCTATACCATCCACCTTAGTATGCTTATATATAGGGCATATGTAGGGTCGAACTTACCGCCCGCCCAGCCACCGTCCCACCACATACTAAACCACATGATATATTGTTCCTGGTGATAATTAAGCATTTCATTCCACTACTTTGATTCCATAACACATGATTCTTAGCATTTAATCACCCTGAAAATGTTTACCTTGATTCCCCGAAGTGACAACCTTAACCTCATCAACAACACCTATGTTATCCAATCAAGTATGCTTATATATAGGGCATATGTAGGGTCGAACTTACCGCCCGCTCAGCCACCGTCCCACCACATACCGGATTTCTTAACATATTGTTGTTAATGATAATTAAGCATTTCGCCCTTACCATTAACCCAAATGATTCTTCAGTTCATTGTTCCTGTAAATACAATAATCTGGAATCTATGTTGATTCCTTAAGTTCATCACAATAATGATCAACCACAGTAATTGTAGGAACAATTATAAATGCTTAAGTAAATAAATAAATAAACATTTAATAAAATCTAGGTCCTAATGATTGGGCCTTGGACAACTCGAGTGGACTAGTATATCAATCAAGGTTAGGGAATTCTGTAAATATAATCAAACATATGACCTACAAATCAAACGGTCTAGCTAGGACTTATTCAAATGTAGGGTTTTTGTTTCGTACTTGATTCGTCTTGTTGCGTCCCTTGTTTCGTATTGTTTCGTTGACATATGTTATCTTTGATATTTCCCAGACTTTCCCTTGAAAATGATTTGTTGATTCGTTTGATTCGTTGAACTCACGCACTTGTTTCGTCAAAAATAGTTTCGTTTGATTCGTTGAACTCACACACTTGTTTCGTCAAAATAGTTTCGTTTGATTCGTTGAAATGTTTAGTTTAACTCAATTATCCACTTATATCATAAGTAGATAAACTTAGTAAAACCTGCATAAAATTTACCTAGACATAGTCTAGGATATCAATCTTACATGTAAAACATATAGAATTTAAAAGCATTTAAGTAAACAATTTAAATAAACAGTTTACGCATGCTTCTCAGCCTCGCGTTTTAAAACAAAAAGTTTAGAAAAGGGGCATGAACTCACCTGTGTTGCTATGTAATTGGTCTATCACAAAATGCGCGCTCTTGTTGTAGCTTAGGTTTCTTCAGTTCCTGAGTTGTTTTAATAGAATTCGAGTACGATAAGTACACGTATTAGTCGTCCTATCTAAGGCTTGGTCTCGGTGTGTGTAACTAAGTGTCCTAGATACTAGTGTACTTCTATGACTCAACAAATTGATCTTGTTCTATTACCCATTTGTACCCCAAATCCCATGATTTGTTATTACCACTTACTTTTAACTTTTTACAAAATTCAGGCAGAGTTTCCTTTGTTTTTAGTTCGAATTCAGACAATTTATATTGTCCATTTTTCAACAATTTCCCATACAATTTAATCATAACATGTCCCTAAAACATTTAGAATAAAACTCCATTTAGGTTAGTAATCTTAGGAAATCATTTAATTAAACTTACATAAATTTAAAATTCATTTTCTTTTGTCAAAACCTCATTACTTAGCTTAAATTAACAATTAACGTGTGATGGGCTTAACTAAGCCCATTGGGTCCACTTAAACCCAATTAATGATCTTTGATTTTCCATTGCTTGCGATACTTTTGTTTTGATTCCCATGAACTTATAATAATGATATACGATTGTTAAACAATCTTATATATACTAAAAACTCATGTTGAGTTGTTATTGTGTGTTCAGAAGACTCTTGTTATAGTAACCCCAACGCATGCACCCACACATAAACTCAAGTGGTTATCCATGCATGCAACTTATGAGGTTTAATCCTTATGAGAAGTTTAGGTTAATGGTCAACTAATCATTCCCTAGGTTCGTAGTACTAGTTTTCATAGTCCCAAGTCCATTACTACATTGATTCAACGAGATTTGAATTCGCTTAACACCCAGGTCAGCGAACCTTTTGCCAATAAGAGGAGGTTCGACTATTTTAGAGAAGTCCGAGGTTCGGCTACCTAAGAGGGTTCGTGTAATGGTTCGGCTAACCCAAGCATGCAGGTTCGCTATTTAGCTAGGGTTCGCTGGGCTAAGGTTCGGCCATGATGGAGATAAAGGTTCGGCCAGAGGTGAATGGTTCGTGGACTTAATGGTTCGGCTGGATTCATTGGTTCGGCCCCAGCAAGGGTTCGGCTGACAGGTGAACTGCAGGTTCGTTGTAGGTGATGCAGGGTTCGGAAGTCAGTGTCCAGGTTCGTGGCTCAGCGTATGCAGGTTCACAGGGTTCGTTTGTACTGAAAGGTTCGGCATCCAGGGTTCGGCTAGGGAACAACTAGGTTCGGCCGGCTGCTGGCCCTTCACGAACCTGTGTCTTCATCTTCCTCTTCGATCCAATCTGTTACAAACTCATTCCTAGAACTCCCTAGTGATTTACAAGTGTTCATCTAAGTGTTTCTAAGTGCTAGATGTGGTTAGAACGAGCATAATCCAAAAGGGTTCGTGACACACACTAAACCGAATCAAAACTATGCAAGCTTAAATCTTCAGTACTTTCAGAATCTACGAAGGATTGTGGTCGTTTTGGCACCTAGAATGCTTGAAACCACCGAGAAATCTTCACAAAATCGTATAGAAGAGGAGGAGAATCCTTTTCTAGAGAGAGAGAGTTGTAAAAATGAAAATGAAGAGCAAATGGAGGTTGGTGGTGGTTGGTGGTGGAGTAAATGTCTTCATTTAAGACTTAGAAAATACCCGGGTGTTCGGCCTTGCTCGGTTTCGCGTAAGATGTCGTTTTTCTTGTGTTTTCGTCACGAAACGACATGGTTTATAAAGTATGATTTATAGAATTTAATTTAGTTGTGATTCCTAATAAATTAACTAAATATCTTTTATTTCTTTTTTAATTTTCAAAAATATTAACTTTACAGTTTAAATCGAATCGTACAGTTGTCGCGCGTATTCGTCCGAATCGTCACTCGCACGAACACGACAATAACTATACTTTTCAATATTGTTTTCTAATTATCAAATATCATTCAGAATGTTAAACTTCCAGATTTATTCGTACAGATCATCACCTATACGAATAATCCGTAAATTTAGCATTCACATAACGACATCCGTGTTGTTTTGTTCTATAAAGCCTCACATATGTTTACACATACTGTAATCCTATCAGTTATCACATGATGGTTCTGTATTGCCAGATAATTATCTGACTCAAGAACCATAGTTCTGAACTTTGTTTCTGTTAAATGTTTCTGAACTTGTTGTTTGATAACACAAAATGATAATGATAATTGATATGAAAAAGAAATGCACTGAAATGTATATGCTTCGTACCTGTTTACTGTTCATGTTACTGTTTAAGATAACTATTCCGGTACGGTTCCGGCACTGATGTTACAATTTGCATAAGAAATGGATTAGACAATGATTTAACGTCATTTTAAGTTGTTTTGAATATAGTTAGTATTAATAGTAACTTTTATATAGCAACTCTTGCTAGATGATGATTATTGTGAAATAAACATGACTAAATGGTGATTTGTGACAAATGATGTTGATTTTGATATAGTAGATATGTTAGCATTGCTTAAATATTGATATTTGGACATGGTTAATATTTTTAGTAACTTTTGCATAAACTTGTTGAATAATGATTTTGATAAACTAAGTAGATTAGAATGATGGATTATAGTTAATAGTGAGATTATTAAAAAATTGCCATGATTTAGTTGCTTAAAATAACATTTAAAATGAAACTTTCCATTTTAGGAAACTTTAATGAATGAAAAATGGTTATGTGTTTATTTGATCATATGCGACAACGTGCTAAGTGTTAACATGATCAGGTAGAAATAATGAGCATCCTAGAACCGTTAAAATGTAACTTGTTGTGAACTTTCTAAAAATGAAAACTTACTATAAATAGTAAGTTGTCCATAAATGTGACTTAGGTGTTTGATGCACTATGTGCACGATAACGAATATTACACAAATTGTAACCAACGCACGGTTCACCAACGGGTCGTTACTTAGACACGGTCAAACACGGACAAACACGAACCGACATGGACAAACATAACAACCGAGGGTTGTTGAGCACAAACACGAACACGAAACACAATCACAACATAAGCCATACGATATAGGTAACCGGTGACTGACGCGCCAAGGAAACAGGAGCTTACGCATTACTCGACAGTCACTATGGTGAGTTTACGGCCCCTCTTTAAACTCTTTTACAAGATTTCAAAATAGGGGGAGAATACATGTTGAGTCAAACATTACTATTTGTACAAACATTTGTGTATGCTGGTTTATTGACAAACATTAAGTGTTGTATCGTAACAAAGTCCTCGCAGAGTCTTACTGTTAACGTTCAAACAACGAGGTGAGTTTAGATAGTACTATTGGGTGTGACGAACCCCACGCGGCGCCAATACTGATAGGAGGTCGGGACGCATGTAATCTCGACCCATCGCGCCATTGGTGATATTAGACTAGGTATGGTTGCCTGCGAAAATAATACCTTCATGAAAAGTCTTATCATCTTCATCAGGAAGAAGCATTTGCCTTTTTGCCTTCACATTAATATAATTAGCTTTTGTCGCATTCGTCTTTATTACCTTTGGACCAATCACTCGATGTTGCTTTGCTAAATTCACAAATTTGTTCATGTATATTGGTGGAATATATTGTGGACGATGTTGCTATTAAAAATTTATTTTTCATTAGAACACATGCGTATATAAAATAAAATAATAGAAGTTTGATAATACGATTACCTTTTTTGATGTTGTGACAATGTCACACCCCCAAATTCCCACGTGCGGTGTCAGTCCGTATGGTGTGACGTGGCCAGAATCATAGCTCTCAGTCATATAGAACCACTCTATATGCGTTTGAAACGTATGTTTGTAACAAAAGTATTAGCCAAACTGATTAATTAATATGCAGCGGAATATCAAAAGTACATAAGTAACGGAATGTAAAGTGTTTAAAATGCAGCAGAAAGTAAATAGTGACAAACACTACATTGTTTGATACACATCATAAAATATAAATTGTTTGTTCAAAAGACACAGAATGCATGCAAGCTTAGTCTTGTGCTCGTTGGCCCTAAGTGCATCCTGATCATAAGCGGCAAGTTACCTGAGAATATATGTTAAGAAAAAGTTTCGACACAAAGGTTAGTTGTGACAGTTGCATACGAGAATTACGTCATCAATGACGTGAGCACATTTGATCGTTCTAGAAATCCATGTTGATTTAATAATCTCAATTGTTACAGATTGATAGTAAACGAGAAATGATGAAAGTAGGCAAAAACCGTGCACAAAACGGAGTCCTGGATTGCCCGGAATCGAAAAATGAAGAAAAATTACTAAGTGTTGGTCGACTGGACCCATCGCAGTACGCGATGGAGGGATTGAGAATCCTCCGTGGTACGCGATGGTTTCAAAATATCTGAAATTCCCGAAAAGCTTCGCGGTACGCGAAGCCCAATTTGGCACCTCGTCGCGGTACGCGACGGGTGTGGCGGTGGAGAAATCTGATCTACTTCATCAGATTTCATGCAAAATAAAATTTTATTTCTTCTACTCGCTTCTGTTTCATTTCCAGCCGAAGAACAACCATAAATCACCATCTAAACCCCTTTCTGAAGCTGCCAGACTCCACCGATTGCACCCGTGAACGTGTTTACAAGTTCTGATCGTCGTTTTAGCCGCAGATATCCGTCTGATTAGGTAATGATCCGCTTAAACCTTCTAGTTTGATTTTGATTGATTAGATCTTGATTTTGAACGTAATGACATAGTTAGGATTGTTGATTATTGCCTAGATGATGGCTAGGATTGATTATCAACAAAGAACACGAAGTTTTAACGGTTAAATCCTTGTTTTGATCCGTTGTAATGCCCGGTTTGCATGAAACCATACCCATGATTATAATGGTTTAATCCATTTGATTATAACAATGTAGGTGATTAGTTGGGTTAATCCTTGAAATGCAAGGTTAAATCCAAGTGTTTCAAACTAATCACAACCATTAACATACTCGTTGGAACGATTATCTGATGTTTATGATAACAGTCAAATTAGTATGTTAAACTTGGTTATTACACCTATTCTGATGCTACATTGTGATATTTCATGATAATTGGGTAATCAATAACAAGGATTGATCATTCCTAAGCCATTAAATTATCTAGAAACTGTTACAGTATCATAATCAACAACATTAACTATTTGGTTAATCCGAGATCATTCTGATTAATCAAGAGTGTCATCAACCTTGTAATAGGAACTTAATGCAGTGTAGGTTCCTACATTATCATACATTGTATGATATAACATTAAATTAACTAATATCAGTTGATGATTTTCAAAGCAATGTCTTTGACATTGAACGTTCGGAAAGATCTAATCAGTAAACTAGAACATAAATAACTCATTAAATATAACTAATGCAGAATCATCTCTGTACTACCAATTTGGTGATACTCTGCTATACCTATATATCATCAGGTGAGTTTCGTACAACCCCTTTTCTTTTTAATACTTTATAAACATCGGGGTAACTCTGTAAACTGTTGTCTGAACATATGATATGCATCAATGATATCTGTGTGATTTCATGTGATTTTTGTGGGATTTCATGGGATTTTGCCTGTAGAACTGAATTCTATCATGGAACTAAAAGTCCTCATTCTTGAACTGTATCTAGTGAACCCATGTGTGGCCGAACAGAAAACATTGATAGTACTATTGGTTGACACCCCATTCGCTGGGAGGATTGCATCTCCCCTTGTGTGAATGTTTGTTATCTGTTTCCTGAACTTCTTAATGGTATGATAGACATTAAGACAATGAGGCACTAAGATATGTACCGACGGGTAATATCTTGAGAACAGAACTAGACGTCCGAAAGGAACTAGATACGGGTCCCATGGTTATCCGGAACTGAACTTTTGAGAACATGCTTATCATATCATATTGTTTTAAATTGAACTGTCGAACTCACCAGCTTTGTGCTGACGTTTTCAAATTAAACATTTTTGCAGGTAGACCATGACTCCCGGGAAGAATGCACCTCACAAACTTGTAGTTAAATAAGTTAATATTGTAATGTAAATTGTAATAACGAACCCTGTAATGTATTTATTTTAAGTTAATCTGTGTGCTTGTGATATCGGATCAAGTAAGTCACCCTCACCTCGGAGACATCACCACTATGCTTCCGCAACCGGTTCAGTGACATCAGGCTAGACACGAGGTGACGAGGGGTGGGGATGTGACATTAGTGAGTTCATAGGTTTTGATATAGATACATAAGTAATAAAATGTTTGTCATGTGTCATGTTGTTTATTATATGCTTGTTTCGAGCCCTAGGCTCCAAGTGCCAGTTGCGTCTCTACCGAACTAGACTTGTTAGCTCTTGCCTCCGCCATGTCTATCGTAAAAACAATGGCGCGATGGGTCGAAATTACACGTGTCCTGACCTGCGATCAGTATTGGCAGCGCGTGGGGTTCGTCACACCCAATAGTACTATCTAAACTCACTTCGTTGTGTATACATTAACGGTAAGACTGTGCGAGGACTTTGTTACAATACAACACTTAATGCTTGTCAATAAACTAGCATACACAAATGTTTGTACAAGTAATATTGTTTGCTTCAACAACATGTATTCTCCCCCTATTTTGAAAGATTTTAAAAGAGTTTGAAAGAGGGGTCATAAACTCACCTTAGTGATCATAGAAATATGGGTAAGCTCATGTTTCCTCGACGAGTCGGTCAGCAGTTACGTATATCGTATGGCTTATGTGAGTTCGTGTTTGTGACCGTGCTCATGTTCGTGTCCATGCTCGTGTTCATTCTCAACAACCCCCCGGTTGCTGTGTTTGTCCATGTTTGTCCGTGTTTGACCGTGTCAAGGTCAACGACCCGTTGGAAAACCATGCGTTAATTATAATTCGTGTAATACTAATTATCGTGCACGTAGTGCATTAAAACGCGTAAGTCATGTTAATGGACAACTTACTATTTATAGTAAGTTTCCTTTTTTTTTGTAAGTTTACATAAAAACCCATTTTAATAGTTCTAGCGTATTCATTAATCCTAAGTGATCATGTTAACACTTAGCACGTTGTTTCATACGATCAAATAAGCACCTAAACCGTTTTTTATTCATTAAAGTTCCCTAATATGGAAAGTTTCTATATTTAGCATGTTTAGCAACAAGAATCACACAACTTTTCACATAATCATTATATTACATCATTTTAAGTTATTTATCAATTTTAACACGGATCTAATACTCCTATTTCATGGACACATCAACTAAAGTTTCTATAATTAGAAAGCTTTATTCAAAACATCATTTTAATCAAACTAGCCCATGACATTTGCTAATAATCCCCTTATTAACTATATTTAATCATTTAAACTATTTATTTCACCAAATACATCATTTATCAAAATCAGGCATAATTAAAGTTACTAAAAATAGTAACTATGCTCAAATATTCATCAAATGACTTTATTAACATTTCTAACCCATTTCTTACGCAAATATCATCATTATAAGTAACTAACACTCGTATTATTAACATGTGTATTCATGTTTCTACCTCTTTCATCATTTTGCAACGTAAAAGTAACTAAAAATAGTAACAATCTCAAATAATCCATTTTTGACCAATGAAGCCATGACAATCATTATAGCACATTCCAAATATCATCAATAACCATTTGTCTATATCCAAGATCATCTAAAATGCTTTAAATCATACACGCATGTCAATAAAAATGAGCATTTCATAGATTTATGACCCAAACCACACAAACATCAACAAAGCTCATTGTAGATCTTCATAGATCATTCTAACGACTATAAATTAGCCTCTATAACCACAAATCACATATTAATATCATCCAAAATTCGTGCATGTTGAGATTGAGTGTGTGCATGCAATCTTTGAGCCTTGCATGTGGGTTAATGAGCATTTTTATGCTACAAGGGACATAGATCTACCTTCTAAAGCTCCAAGAATGTTAAGATCTTGTTCTAACAGATTAGGAATGCTCTTGAAACCTGCTGATGGTGATGCTCCTGTAGCTAGAAGATGATGGAGATAATGGTGAGCCTCCACAATAGTTCCTTCTTGGCTTCCAACCTTCAAAGCTTCAACAATGACTTCCAATGGATTTTCTTGAGATTCTAGAGTGTTTGCAGGTGTTCTAGGGGAGAAATAACCGAGAGGGTGGCGTCTGGGTCAAGAAATATGATTGTAGTATGATAGCAATGATGTACATTGGGTTTATAGAGATTTTTGTCGTCTGAGCTGCTTCGCGTACCGCCAAGACTGTCCCCATAGGGTCTTGACGTACCACGATGGATTTCGGGATTCAAGTCCCCCATCCATCCTTCGCGTACCGCTAGGGCCCACTCTGGGGTCCTTGGCGTACCGCGAAGGCTCCTGAATGAGCATAATTTGTCCAATTTCGATCGTTTGGTTCGTTTTTCATCGTTTTCTCGATTATAGAACATCATGTATCGTTGTTTGAACCATTTTAGATAGATGTTTGATCATTTGTGAATTCATTAATGTTTAATAATTCGTTTTGTTTAACGTTCACCAACGTTCTCATTTTATTCGACACGTGTGTGCGTGTTTCGATAATTCACCGAATTATTGTGTTTGCGTCTGTGTTTGTTCTGTCTTGCCACGTATGCAAATGTTAATTAAATAAAAATTTGATTAAAATAAAAGCTGACCTGGAAATTACGGGGTGTCACATATTGTTCCTATAATAATGGAGTGATTAATTACCTGAAAAGCATGCGAGAAGATAGAGTTCGAGTGTGGGCGGTCTGACATGCATTCGATTCAAGCTTTCAGGGGTTCTTGGATGATTTTTTTTGTTGATTGCTTTCGTTATCTACTATTTGATTTCCTTAAAATTGTTAAGTGATAGCTATAAACGCGTATTTGTTTCGTATTTTTGGAATTAGTTATGGTGATTTGGTTCATGATTGAATACTAAGCACGTTGACATTTGAATTTGGAATTATGGATTTCGTTTTACCCGATTTTGGGTTTGAGCCGGTCTGAGAAGGATTCGAAGGGAGGACCTCCATTGCAGGAAATCAAGATTTCGAAAATTACAGAAACATCCCTTATATATAGTTTTAAACCTTATTGTTTTTTGTTTTAAAGTTTCTTGTGTGTTATAACTAATTTCAGGTTCTATACATTTAGCCCTTCTAATTTCCTATTTCTTTAGTTTGCGATTGGAATTCTTTTATAAAATATCATTTAGCAACTTTTACTTAATATATATATATATACACACACTCACACACACACATATATATATATATTAAACTTTATAGATTTCAAGTATTTATTACTATTTTTATCATTATTATTATTGTTAAAGTTTATAAAGCATTAGATTTAATATTTACAAGCTTAATATATGTGTGTGTGTGTGTCTCTATATATATATATATATATATATATATATATATGTATGTATGTATGTATATATCTATACTGCTGTATAATACATATTAGAAGGACAAATAAATAATTTGCTTAAATCTCTTAAAATTAAGAATTTTACAACTCTTATAGCATATGGTACAACTTTTTAATTCTAATCTAAATGTTTGTTTGTGTTTTCACTTTGTCCCACATTGGTAGCTTTTAAGAATTTAAGTGAGATAGAATGATTATAAAAGAAAACCCTTCAAAACAAGTGAATCACTTCTTGACATTTTTGGTTAATTTGGTCTTTTATGTTAGTAGTCAAAGTCAGTTTTAATTAACTACCAAGTTAAAAAAATTGCTTTTGTTATGGTTATGAGTCAAGAACGAGCCATGCAAACCTTTAAAACATCCAACTTAAGTGTTGTGTTTTACGCTGCAACTCGCGGATACTAGACTAGTGTGTGAGTGTGTGTATATACATATATTTAGGGCAAGGATCGAATAAAAGGTATCTTTTGCACAAGAAGGCTAAAAAGGATTTTTTAAATCTCTAAAACTGATCCAAACGACCTTTGATTGAGCTCATTTCCATGGCATTATAACCGTCTCATCGAACCCAACAATATTTTCATTTTGGTTTTAGCTTTAACAACTAGTTTTAGAGTTTGGATTTTAGGGCATGTTTTATTAGTTTATGGGTTTTATCTTTAGGTTTAGGTGTAACACCCCGAATTTTCTAATACAAGTTATTGGAATTTACATATGTATAATGGATAGTGTACTTGTAGTGGATAAGTACGAAAAATAAAACAAATTTAAAAGACTCGGAATCGTGTACTCGAACCCAATTTCGAGTACACCAGCTCTCGAAATCTATGTATTCGAAATCTCACATTTCGAGTATGAGGACACTGCCTATAAATAGGAGTGCCTTGGGAAACGTGACAACCTTTGGCTGAAAGCTCACTTTCTCTCAAGAACTCGAAGCAGATTTCGAGAACATCTAAGATCGAGTTTTTAATCGACCAAACGGATGAGGAAACGCAAGAGGATCTACAGGAGTGCTCATCTATCTTCAAGTAAGTGATTTATATATAAAAGTTAGGATTTTTATACTAAAGTTAGGATTGTTATACAGAAGTGAACTCATGCATAAAGCTCGCACCTTTATGCATAAAGTTCGGAACTTTGAGGTTCCAGTGTGTTGGTAACAACCTAAGGAACCTAGAACTAGCTCCCCAAAGTCTTAGATGAATTTCTGAGATGGTTAATGACGAAGGTGATGAGTACACGAACTCATGCACAAAGGGTACTCGAAATCATACATAGTTATTTCGAGTACATTGTTATTTCGAGTACATGGCATTTCGAGTACATGGTTATTTCGAGTACATGGTCATTTCGAGTACAAAGGTTATTTCGAGAACAACTGATGGTTTCGAGTACTAGCTATTTCGTGAATTTTGGAATTCCGTGTACCGGGGAACTTAATGAATTTCAAGGGTTTCGAATACTTAGTTAAGTTTCGAGGACTCGGATTCAGTAAGGGGGGCTAGTAGGATATGAGGACTTAGAATAAATTCTAAGTCTAAGAATGTGATGTAATGTAATGTAATGAGACGATGTAACTAACGTAGGTCCTTAAGGCCCTAGCTAAGGAGTTCGGCTAAGGAAAACAGGAGTCTACTATCAAGTGAGTTCTAGACGCCCTATTTCATGTTTAACGTTTTGGGCTGGCATACATGCTTGTTGTTATGTTTATGTGATTATGTGCTAATGATGATGATGAAAGGATGATAATATGCCATGACTATGCATGCGTGTTTATGTGTTAGCATGATTTACGCAAGAAAGTATGCTAAATATGATGAATGCATGATAAATGAGTTATGATGATGAATAACATGATGATATGATATGATAATGATGCTAGCATATGATATGATGGTGACCATATGATAACATGCTTCATGATGATAACTATGAGGATAGTTATAGAAGTATGACAATGTCCTAGGTTGCTAGGAGGGAAGCATCATATGTAGACATGATGCCATGATGTTATGATATGATAATGATTCTAGCAAGATATGTGCATGCTGCTAGGATGTTATGATGATATGATGAAATGATGGTAGTATGACATGCCTAGGATGCCATGATGACTACAATAAATGATGTTATGATGCTAGCAAGAAATGTTATGATGATTATGATGAAGGATGACATAATGCTAGTATATCAGATATGATGAATGAACGATGTTCCTATCCGTGTCATGTGATATATATAAGAGATGTACCAGTACTTGTGCTGGGTAGGTATGATAGTCAACCACGACTATAACTGGGTATGATAGTCAACCACGACTATAACTGGGTATGATAGTCAACCACGACTATAACTGGGTATGATAGTCAACCACGAATATAACTCGGTATGATAGTCAACCACGACTATAACTGGGTATGATAATCAACCACGGCTATAACTGGGTATGATAGTCAACCACGACTATAACTGGGTATGATAGTCAACCACTACTATAACTGGGTATGATAGTCAACCACGACTATAACTAGGTATGATAGTCAACCACGACTATAACTGGGTATGATAGTCAACCACGACTATAACTAGGTATGGAACCTTGTGCCGGCACAAGCCCACTGCTTATGTTGATGACAGTGGTTTTGACGATGACGATGGTTACATGGTTACGATGATGAAATGGTTATGTGCTATAGTTTATGTGTATGAAATGGTGTATTCATGTTAAAATGGTTTAACTCACAAAACGATTATGATGTTTTATGACAACTAGAACTCACCAGCGTAAGATGACTTGATTTAGCATGTATGTCAGGTTAACAAGAACACAAGAGGACATTATGCGGCCGTGGCATAAAGTTAGACGATCTGGTGGTTTTGGCAATCCTATAAATTCTGTTTATCAAACTATGTTTACATTTCCACTGCATGATTATGAAATTTTTTAGTTTAAGAGCTATGTGTTATGATGAAAACCAACCTCTGTGGGGTCGCCTGGGATCGGGGCCTCATAAGTTGGTATCAGAGCCATAGTTTGAGAGATCTTGGCATCCCAACGCCAAGACTTAAACTGAAAATGGGATTAGATGATGCGGATTTCCAACCACGGATGAATGGATGCCTCGAGCTGGATGTTATGTATGAGTTAAGACGTAGGGGTAAGGTAAGAAAGGTAGTTAGTGTCATGCACGTTAAGGAGATGGGATGGGAAACAGTTAGAGCTTATGAGTTAGGTAAATGGTTAATAACACCTGATCAATGTCATTAACGATTTACAAAGCTTATTTCGTGCTAAAATGATTCTTGTACTGACTGATCAATTGTTGCATTATGTAGAAAGTTAAGATGGCCGGACAAAAAGGTAGACAGCGAAAGAAACCATAGCGAACTGAGGAGCCACATGTCGAGACCGAGAAACCTGTCAATGAAGAAGGAAACGAGCACAGTGAGCCATCGGAAAATGAAGAAGGATTCACACTAGAGCCTATTGTAGTAAACGCTATTTCTGAGGAGGTCTACAAGATCATGGATGAAAAGATGCCGGCAATGATTGCTAAGGCATTAAAGGATGCGTTGAAGGAAAAGTCTGAGGGGACCAAGGAAAGCTCCAAGGGAGATGAAGAAGTTGTGATCATCGAGACAAAGAGTGGTGACTCCATGACTGGGAAACTAAAGGGCTGTGATTACAAGTCCTTCAAAGGATGCAACCCTCCGACCTTCGATGGTAAGAAGGATGATGTGGCCACTTGCCACTGGATATCTGCTATGGAGGTTGTTATCTCCATCAGTGAATGCCAAGTCGACCAAGCTATCAAGTTTGCAGCTCACTCTTTTGTCGAGGAGGCACTTCACTGGTGGAACACCATTAAGCAGTCCAAGGCTGCAGCCGATATGGAGAAGATGACTTGGGATGATCTCAAGGAATTGGTCACTAAGCAGTTCTGGAATGAACTTGATAAGGTTGAAAGGGAGTTTCTGGTGTTGAAAGCTGGGAGTCTGAACCACCGCCAGTACACGTCAAGGTTCAATGAGATGGCCAGGCTCGTTCCTCACTTGGTTTCTACCGAGGAACGCAGGGTGAAGTTGTACATGGAGGGTTTGCCTCCCAAGGTTCGGATTCATGTGAAGGAGAATGCTCCCAAGACTTATGATTCCACTGTGGAGTTAAGTGGAATAGTTTGGGACGATGTTATGTCAGCCGAACCAGCCAAAGATGAAGCAAAAGTGAAAGAGTCCTCCGGGACTGAGAGGGGTCGAACAGACCAACGAAAGTTTTCAAGCAAGAAGGTGAAGCGTGAGGATGCGAACCGATGCAACAAGTGTGGTAAAACCCACACTGGACAATGCTTGGTGGGAACTAACTTATGTTTTCAGTGCGGGAAGACGGGACATTTTTCCAGCAATTGTCCGAGTGCCACCAGATGCTACAACTGCAACGGGTTTGGACATCTGTCTAAAGATTGCAGGCAACCCCAGGCCGATGCTTCGGGCTCGGGTAAGAAAGAGGAGAAAGGAAAGGAGAAGCAGAAGGCTAAAGCACGAGCCTTTACGATGACGAAGGATGATGCGATTGAGGACCCTGATGTGGTCACAGGTACCATCTCCATCAACAATATTCCTGCTTCTGTATTGTTTGATTCTGGTGCCAGTATGAGTTTTGTATCTTCTACTTTTTGTGATGAGTTATCTGGGAGGGTTAAGAAGATAGATCGGTTATTTGATGTAGAGACGGCTATTGGTAAGATGACCAGGGTGACCGAGGCTATTGATGATTGTTATGTTGAGATAGAAGGTCATAGGTTCCCTGTCTGATTGTTTCTTATTACCTTAGGAGGATTCGATGTGGTTTTGGGCATGGACTGGTTAGCCAAATATGAGGCTAACATTGTATGTCGACGAAAGATGATATGTTTACGTGCGACGAATGGGAGCTCTGTAACGGTTTATGGTGATAAAGCGATGTATGCGTCGAAGATCATTTCGATGATCAAGGCGGATGTTATGATGAGGTGAGGGTGTGTAGCCTACTTAGCATACGTGATTGAGGATGTTGGACTAAAAGAACCAATGAGCCTGATCAGAAAAATCTCTAAGTCTCACAGCACTTATAACAACTGAAGAAGAACACAACGGCTGACATACAATGTACAGAAGTTACAAGATCTGAAGTGATATACAACAGCTGAAGTGTAAGTCATCAGATGTTGTAGTGTGTAGTTTAGTCTTAAGTAGTTTTCTTTCAGTTCTTGTAAAAGTCTGATGAGTAGTTTACTCATCAGATGTTTTAGTTTATTACTTCAGTAGTTTTAATACTTCAGTAGTTGTAAGAGAATGTCTTCAGATGTTGTAGACATTCTCAGTAGTTTAGTTATTTCAGTTGTTTTGTTTTGTCTGTTAGGTGTCAACATCATGTGACATCATCAGACGTCACTGTCTTTATATATAAGGGCAGTTGACAATTTTGTAATGTAAGGAAGTTATTGCGATTGATTGAATTATTCCTTTTACAGAATTCTCTCTCTATAACAAACTTGTGCTTTACTGTTTGATTGAACTTTGTTCTTGCTATGATTGTGCTAATTCAACTTTGAATTCCGCTGCTATACTCTATTATTGAATCAATTGAGAACATCTGATCCTACAATTGGTATCAGAGCTGGTTAATCATTGATCGATTAAACAATTGATCTCTGAAACTGCTCAAATTTGTTCTCTAATTGATCGAATTAGCTGATTAAGTAAGAATTTGTTATAGATTGAAGTTTTCTGTTAACTTCTGTTGATTTGTCCTTCAATATTAATTTGTTTTGAATCAATTGATCGAAATTTGCATTAGCTTGTGTCTAATTGCTTGAATCTGTGATCATGACGACTCCAAACAATGATCCGCACAATACAGGCTCCGCAACCAAGCCTCCGATGCTTGTGCGGAGTGAGTACAACATATGGCAACGTAGAACGCTACATCACCTGTCAATTAACAGTGCAGGATGTTGGAAATCTGTAGTGCATGGTCCTTATAAACCCATGATTACTGATCCTGAAACTAAACTAATGATTCCGAAACCTTCGGATATGTATTCGGATGAGGATATCAAACTGTTTGAAATTGATGCGAAAGCTCATGGTATTCTGGCCATGGCTTTGCCGAATGAGATTTACTCTGGCTTGATGCATCATGATACTGCTCATGATCTCTGGGTTGCACTGAAAGAACAATTTGGTGGAACCGATGAGGTTTTAGCAAACACAAGAGAAATCCTCGCCCAACAGTATGAGACGTTCTCTCATAGGAAGGGTGAATCATTGACTCAACAATTTGAGCGTTTCTCATGTTTAATTTCTGAGTTGAAAATGGTTAAGCAAGAATATACTAATAGTCAGATGAATAACAGATTTCTCAGATCACTGCCTGAGAGATGGGATACTTATACTATTATCCTACGCTCCAGTGCAACTCTAGAACATCTATCTCTCACCCAACTTCATGGGAAACTCTTAACATTTAAGAGAAAGGTAGAACAAAAGAGAAAACTGTCTTCATCTGGAAAACTTGCTGATGATTTTGTTCCTGGTAACACTGCTTTGATAGGTCAGGAGTCAGAGTTTAATGGGTCTGAATGTTCTTATGATGAACATATTGATTTTTCTACTAACAATTCTGAACATGCTTTTGTGGGAGTTGATGGTAATGCAGGAAATTATGGTGATAACTTGTGTTTTGTGATGGATGATTTGAAAGGAATCCCGGATGATGATCTAGAGGAGATGGACATTTTGAGTCAAATGGCATTAATCAACATCAGATCACAAAAGTTCTATAAACGAACAGGAAGAAAGTTTCCTGGATTATCTGGCAAAACCAAAGTTGGATTTGACAAAGGGAAGCTGAGGTGCCATAAGTGTCACAGACTTGGTCACTTTGCTAGGGAGTGCAAATCTACTGGCTCTAACTCTGCTGCACCTTTTGTGACTTTTCCAAGCAACAACCCATCAAGCAAAGGACCACAATCCTCTGGTACTAGTCAACAACAATTCTATCCAGCTCACTTTGTTCAACAAAATCCTATGCCATATCCATATCCTTGTTTCTACATGCCTCAACCTACACACACTCCAGCATTAATTCCTTCACAATCACCTGCTCTTCCTGATACCAGCAAATCTCAAACCAATCAACAGTCTCAACAACAACAGCATCAAAGTTTCTTTACTCCTGGAGTAGTTGATTGGAGTAGTCTACCTGATGATTTATCTGACTTCAACATGCAGCCTTATTCTGAAAATGGTCCACATGGTGGAGACAATCCTTTTGGAAATCTTGCATTGATGGCTATTGATTCAACTGACAACTCTTGTCAATCTTCTTCAACATCACAGGTATCTTCTGAATCAAAAGCTAAGTTATGCTCAGAGTCATGTATTTCAGCATTTGCTTCCATTAGGGAAATAAATGTAGAATTGATAAATGAGAAATTTGAATTAGAGAAGGCTGTGGCTAAAAACAAAACTGAGTTTGAAAAAGCTTTAAATGAAAAAGAGTCTGATATTTATAAACTCAAATGTTTGTTATCTGATGAAAAAGCTAGAGTGGAAGTCATGCTTGTGAAGCATAATGATCTGAAACAAACACTTGCAGCAACCCAAGTAGAATGTGCAAGATGGGTTGAATCTTGCAAGGGGTTTGAGTTGCTGTTAAACAAACAAACAGCATCAAATGTGAAGTTTGGTATTGGATACAATCACACTGCTCCTCCAACTGATTATACACCAAAAAATCTTAACTGTGAGTCTGAAGGAGACAGTGTATACCAATCCACCAAATCTTCAGAAAAGTCTGATGCTGAAGAATCATTTGAAAGTGATTCAAGTGCCTGCAAATCTGAGTCTGAAACTATTGACATTGAAACTTATTCTTATTCTCTTGGATGTACAAATGTTATCCAGGATGAAACATGTCCGGATAGTGTGTCACACCCCAGGCCGGCGGGAACGGATCGGGTTTTCCCGTCGGGCGGAAGGTTCCCGGGGCGCGATATCTTTGAGTGATAATCAAATGATCAGATTGTTTACATAGCACATGATAAATAAATGAGAAATTTCTAACACATCCATGATATAGAATTACAAGATTAAATTACACCGTATCGTTCATAATTTAATCAAGTAAATCTACCAAAAAGAATCAATGTAACTATATCTTGTATATGTACAAGATATACAAAAGATGATTCATATCCTTGTTTCCCCAAAAGCATGCAACACAAAATAAAGCTAGGTCTTCTAAAAGTCCACTAGCTTAATCTTTGCATGTATATGTCTACACCTGTTCGTCACCTGAGAAACATGTATTTAAACAAAGTCAACACTAGGTTGGTGAGTTCATAAGTAAGTAAATTGTAAACCATTGACTGATCATTCACACATTCACAATGATATAATTGTTGCTTGTATACTTGTTTCACCTGTTCCACCCAATGGCCTCTCCTTAGTTATATGTACAAGTAGTATATCACCTAACTAAGTATGCTTATATATAGGGAATCACGAAAGGGTCAAGCCCAGACGCTATCCCACCACATACTCAACCAAGTTCCACACCACTTGCGATACAACTAAAGATATCCATTTCCCAACTATCCGAATTGTCCACTGTGTAATCATATGTAGAATAATAATATAGTAAGAGGGATTTAGTCATCAAACCGAAGTATTGATAAACCCTCGTCGAATTAAGGAATTTAGATTTCTCAAATCTGATCCTTGTATTATTCTATTACTTGTGAGGTTAACTTTTATGTTACACTTTTAATTTAATTAAAAGTATTAGTTAACTGTTCATCATAAGTCTCCAAATGTAGCGTATAGAATCCGAATGGAATCCATTTTAAATCCTCACGTAATCAGATTAAAATGCATTCCATTCTCTCCTATCCCGCCGTGTGATCCCAAAGTTTCCGTGTGGGATTGTCTCATGTGATTAACAAAGTCGAATAAGAACTTGTCTTATTACGTTATGATAATCGGGTGTAAATGACAAGAATCCCATGAAGTTACGTTATCATGATCGTCATTTACTGTAAATGATAAGAATCGTCATTTACTGAATCCATGCGTTCCCAAAGTATCCGTGTGGGAATGTTCTCGTGTGTTAACAAAGTCGAATAAGAACTCGTCTTATTACATTATGTTAAATATGTGTAAATGACAAGAATCCCATGAAGTTACGTTATCATGACCGTCATTTACTGTAAATGATAAGAATCCCATGAAGTTACGTTATCATGACCATCATTTACTGAATCCATGTATTCCCAAAGCATCCATGAGGGAATATTCTTGTTTTACATTTAAATGTATATTGTTTAAGTACTTGATTGTGTAGAAATAACTAAGTGTTATAAGTTAAATCTTATAACTAAGTTATTTTATTGTGTTGATGATTAAGAATCATCTTATCATAATCATATGAGTTTCCCTGTTATCTCATAATCATACAAGCATGCATACAATGATAACGATAATAAACAATATAATATTATCAAATCAAAGTATAAATAACATGTTAAGCAAACTTTTAAATAAATAAAAGCAAACATGTTTCTCAGCCCCGAGAGTTAAAATCAGTAAAGATTTAAAGTAAAAGGGGCATATGAACTCACCTTGTAATTGTAGGGTTGACTTAGCTTAGAAAGAAATGAAGACACGCGCTCTTTGCTTGCACTTGTAGTTGTGATCACGTTCCTGTATTGATTTCATGTCGTATTTAACTTATAAATATAAATTGTAGGTTCTGTGCGCGTGTACGTGTTATCCTTAACTCAGTTGTCACCTCTTGGTCTCGATCCCCATTCGGCCCAATTAAATTCAAACGTACCTTATTGACACTAGTTAGTTTAATTTACAAGTGTAGTTTTGTAGATTATGATCAAGGGCTCGATCCCCATTGTTTCTCCTTGTCCTTACTCGATTCCTTTGTGGGAATTTAATTAACTTACTATTCTCAATTGTTTCAACACAACTGTTTAAAGCTTTCCTTTGAAATATAATGAAATTACGACTCCCCTTTCTATTAAATGACACCCTTAGTTATTTGATTCTCGAATTTAGGTTATCTCGAAACTCATTGGGCCGAATGTGAGTCGTGAGGGTCGAAATTCGCGTGGGCCTAAATTAAACATCATGGGCCAAATAATTTTTGGGCCATAAACGCTGGTGGGCTGCATCAAAATAATAGGCCGGTTATAATGGTTCGAGTAGGTATAGTGTTGGGCCGACTCAAATGAATTTGATCCAAGTGTTCACAAGTTGGGCCGGTTGGTCATGGTTGTTGGGTCGAAAAATGTCTGATTTGTATTAACCGAAACAGTATTCTGGGCCATAACAAACGGGCTGTTGGTGGGCTGAAGATTGTGGACTGTTGGGCCTGTTTATGTTGGTGTTACTGGGCCAGAAGCGAATTGGGCCAGAAAAATGTCTGGGCCTAACACAACTCTGTTGGCCGAACAAGATTCATACAGGAGATGGGGGTGGGCCGACCAAATTCTGTTGGGCCAAAACTGGTTGGATCTTGAACAATTAAGATGGGCCTTGGCTAATTCTTGGGCCGGTCATTGACTTTGCGTGGGACAACAGAAAAATAACGGCTGGGTGTAAGAGTGGTTCGACCAGAAAACTCAACAAGGGTTCGTTGGCAACAGGTTCTGGTTAGGTGTTGTGCTATGGTTCTGCTATTATAGAATGGTTCGGCAGTGGTGTAGTCACGAAGGTTCGTCTCCAATATCAGAGAAGGGTTCGGCTGGGTCTGAACATTTAAGGTTCGGACCTGATGGGATGCACAGGTTCGCGAAGGGTGTTGCAGAAAGGCTCGGCCACATGGTTCCTGTGCAAGGGTTCGTTCAAAGGGTTCAGCAAGGTTCGTGCACTCATGAGGGTTCGTGAGATCCATAAGGGTTCGTCTCGAGCTGATGGTTCGTGAGATGACAACATGGTTCTTCTGAAATGCCACGAACCTGTGTCACCCTCGTCATCCTCATCTGGTTCATTATGCCCCAACTGTTGTACCCCCGACCAGAGTGTTTCCAGTGAGTTTATCAACAGCATGGGTGGTTGTGGGGTGGAAGTTAGCCGATGGTGTGCGTGTGTGTGTGTACAGTAGGCTTAAATGGGTAGAAAACCCTATTTCCTATGATTTTCA
Organism: Mikania micrantha; assembly: GCA_009363875.1. Taxonomy (NCBI): domain Eukaryota; kingdom Viridiplantae; phylum Streptophyta; class Magnoliopsida; order Asterales; family Asteraceae; genus Mikania; species Mikania micrantha. The sequence goes on from CM018693.1 coordinate 57,568,802, forward strand.
TGGCTTCATACCTTCGTTTTCAGTGGTGAAACCCTTAGATCGGCTGTACTTTCATGTAGATAACGTCAAGGGCTACGCGTGGGTTCGAAAATCACTCGAATCGGGCTTGAAATGAGTGAGATATGCTTGGTTGAAGGTGATGTGGTGGTGGTGGGTTTTCTAGCCGGAAAATGGAGAAGAGAGAGAGTGGAGATTGTGAAAATGAGAGTTTTCTCCACATTTGGAGTTTTTATACTCCGTGTGGTGTTCGGGTCCGTTTCGGTTGCTCGGTTCGCATTTTTGTCGCGTATCCGGAAAATTACGCGTAATTTATTATAAATAGATAAAAATGTTAATTTAATTAATTTGATGAGTTTCAAAATTGTAAAAATGTTTATTATTTTATTTAATTAAATATAAATTCGTTTCGTGTCGTATTTCATTTTCGTTTCGTCGAATCGCGTCACCATCGCACATATTCGTTCGAATCGTCATTCGAACGAAGACGACGATGGTTTTGCTTTCCGACTTTTGTTTTCTACTTTCCAGTCATCATTTCAGAACGTTAAACTCACAGATATGTTTGTGTGAATCGTCACCCACGCAAACACACTGTCAGTTCGTTATTCTGAAACGACACTGCAGTTTATGTTTAAATTGTGTTTCCTCACTGTCGGACTCAACTATACATCCTGTTTTCACCTTGTTTTCACATTGAAATGTCGGCCATCTGATTCCTGTCCTCTATGGACATCAGATCGCAACCGATTTGTTTCTGAATATCGTTTGAATCACCGTTGTTTCTCATGATTTGTTGTGTTAATTGTCATTAAGTTTTCACTTAATAAACACAACTAATGTTTCAAATGTGCGTTGTACTTAATGTATTTAAGTTTACACGAAAATACGTACAACCGTTCTTGTATTTAGAATCCTGTTAATACAAAAACTGTTTACAAATACATATGTACACATAGTTACTGTATGCAAGTACACATACCGTACGGACTTGCCGGGCGGTCGGTACTAGTTGTCACAGTCTCCCCTTGTTAAAGAAATTTCGTCCCGAAATTTAAGCATAAAAATCGGTCTTTACTTCTCGAACAGGTGAGGATACTTGGCTTTCATGTTGTCCTCGCGTTCCCAAGTAAATTCTGGTCCACGCTTGGAGTTCCATCGAACCTTTACAATAGGGATACGGCTACGCTTCAGTTTCTTAACTTCACGTTCCATAATCTCTACAGGTTCTTCAACGAAGTGTAATTGCTCATCAACTTGTATTTCTTCCAATGGTATGATCAATGACTCGTCTGTTAAGCACCTTTTGAGATTTGATACATGAAACACATCGTGTACTCCACTGAGCTCATCAGGGAGTCTGAGTCTGTATGCCACAGGACCTATACGTTGAGTAATCTCAAACGGTCCGACATACCTAGGTGTTAGCTTGCCTTTAGCCCCAAAACGAACTACGCCTTTCCATGTGGACACTTTCGACATAACTCGGTCACCCACATCGAATTCCCAAGGCTTGCGCCGTTTGTCTGCGTAACTCTTTTGGCGGCTACGTGTTGCTTGGAATCGTTGTTGTATCTAGGCAATCTTATCAGTAGTTTCCTGAATAAGTTCAGGCCCAGTGATTCTGTTGTCTCCCACTTCGGTCCAACAAATTGGAGACCGACATTTTCTACCGTAAGGTGCTTCAAAAGGAGCACATCCAATGCTGCTGTGGTAGCTATTGTTGTAGGAGAACTCAATGAGAGGTAAGTGTGTATCCCAACTTCCCCCGAAGTCTAGGATGCATGTTCTCAACATATCCTCTAGGGTTTGAATGGTGCGCTCGCTTTGTCCATCCGTTTGTGGATGATAAGCAGTGCTCAAGTTAACACTTGTCCCTAAGGATTGTTGCAATGATTGCCAGAACCGCGAAGTAAATCGACTGTCCCAGTCAGAAATAATAGACAACAGCACACCGTGCCTTACTACTATTTCATCGATGTATAGTCTTGCTAGTTTCTCCATCTTGTAAGTCTCTCTGATTGGCAAGAAGTGTGCGGACTTGGTCACTCGATCAATGATGACCCAAATAGAATCATATCCGCTAGAAGTGCGGGGTAGCTTGGTAATGAAGTCCATAGCTATTTGTTCCCACTTCCATTGTGGTATCTCTGATTGTTCCAGCAAACCCGAAGAATTCTGGTGTTCAGCTTTGACTTTGGCACATGTGAGGCATTTGCCGACATAAGTGGCAATGTCTTTCTTCATACCCGGCCACCAATAGAATGACCTAAGATCTTGGTACATCTTATCGGCACCAGGATGAACTGAGTAACGTGTCTTGTGTGCCTCGTCAAAAATGAGTGTTCGAAGCTCATCTACTGCTGGAATCCAAACACGATCCAGATAATAGATAACTCCATCTTGTTTTGTCTTGAAGTGTTTCTCGGCTCCACAATCGAGCTCGCGTTTCAGGTTGTTTCTTGCCACTGCTTCCTGTTGTGCTTGTAGAATGTGATCTCTCAAACTGGTTTGCACAGTCATTCCCATTGCGCGAACGCGTAAGGATTTGACTCTTTCCTTCCGACTCAAAGCATCTGCAACAACATTTGCTTTGCCCGGATGGTATTTGATCACACAATCGTAATCGTTCAGGAGCTCAACCCAACGTCTCTGTCTCATGTTAAGCTCCTTATGATCAAATATGTGCTGTAAACTCTTGTGATCTGTGAAGATAGTGCATTTAGTACCATAAAGGTAATGTCTCCAGATCTTTAGTGCAAAAACAACAGCTCCCAGTTCAAGATCGTGTGTCGTGTAATTCTTCTCGTGTATCTTCAGCTGTCGTGAGGCATAAGCAATGACTTTATCTCGTTGCATCAAAACACATCCGAGTCCCTGATGGGAAGCATCACAATAACTACAAAGTCATCACTGCCTTCTGGGAGTGTTAAGATTGGAGCATTGCACAATTTTTGTTTCAATGTCTGGAATGCCTCTTCTTGTTTCTGAGTCCACACAAAAGGTTCAGACTTCTGTGTGAGCTTGGTGAGAGGCAAGGCTATCTTAGAAAAATTCGAGATGAATCTCCTGTAATAACCTGCCAATCCCAAGAATGATCGAATCTCTGTTGGTGTCGTAGGCACATCCCAGTTCTTGATTGCTTCTATCTTGGCAGGATCCACGTGAATACCATCACTGTTAATCACGTGACCCAAGAACTGAACTTCCTTTAACCAAAATTCACACTTGGAGAATTTGGCATAGAGTTGTTCTTCTTTCAGAAGCTCCAAAACTGTCTTGAGGTGTTGCTCGTGTTCCTTCTCGTTCTTTGAATAAATCAGTATATCATCAATGAAGACGATAACAAACTGATCTAAATACGGTTTGCACACCCGGTTCATTAAGTCCATGAACACGGCCGGTGCGTTCGTCAATCCGAATGGCATCACCATGAATTCGTAATGACCATATCGGGTACGAAAAGCCGTCTTTGGTATGTCTTCTTCTTGAATCCGGAGCTGATGATAGCCTGATCTAAGGTCTATCTTTGAAAAGTACTGTGCTCCCTGCAACTGATCAAACAAATCATCAATCCTCGGTAACGGGTACCGATTCTTGATGGTGAGTTTGTTGAGTTCTCGATAGTCTATGCACATCCTGAAGGTTCCATCCTTCTTTTTAACAAAAAGAACCGGAGCTCCCCACGGGGAAAAGCTCGGTCGGATGAATCCTTTATCAAGTAGCTCTTGTAACTGGTTAGACAGCTCCTGCATCTCTGATGGAGCAAGTCTATAAGGAGTCTTAGCTACAGGAGTTGCTCCCAGAATCAAATCGATTCAAAACTGCACTGATCTCTCGAGCGGCAGTTCCGGTCAGTCATCCGGAAACACTTCTGCAAAATCTCTCACAATTGGTACATCTTGAATCTTGATCGTCTTCTTGTCTTTCTGAATCACGTGAGCTAGAAATGCAACACATTGTTTTCGTAAGTACTTGCGAGCCTTCATGCAAGATATTATCTTGACAATGCGTTTCGCTTGGTCTCCACGAATCTCCAAGACCTCATTGTTCTCCATAGGAATGCGTAGTAGTTTATCTATACTAAATTCTATTATCTAGGTGGCGCCTAATTAATCTATACTTGTGTTTAATTATATTATTAACTACATATAATACATACCTATAAAATTTTGAACATTATATCTAATTCAAATATGCATGGTTAAAATGACATACCTTCAGAGTCATCCGACTCCGCGTGTACATCTGGTGCTGGTAGAGCGAGCAGTTCCTCGGTGGTGGTTGATGCGGTTGGAGCCGTTGGAACTGTTGAAGATACCCTTACTGGGCAGTTTCGTATAATGTGTCCAGACATTCCGCACACATAGCAATCCTTGCGGTATCGAGGAAGGGGATAAGTAGTGTTTCCAGGGTTCTGGTTATGAGTCGGGGGATTATTACAATCACGACTCCAATGCCCTTTCCTCCCGCAATTCAAACAATGTTTGCATGGTTTGTTCCTAGCATGAAGCAACCCACATTCGTGACACTGAAAGAACATACCAGCGCGAGGCGATCCCATCGCATATTTGCAGTGGCTAACCCAGTGTCCCATCCTCCCACAAAAGGTACATTGGCGACACTGGGCATTGACATGGTGGTGATAGTGACAGTGTTGGCAAAGAGCAGCCTTTCCCTTGTAAATCTTGCCGCCCATTAAAGTCGGGTCCGGCATGACCTGCCTGATAGGTGTGGCCTCAGTGTAGTTCATAGTCATCTTCTGCTTTTTGGCAGGGTGATGTTTGTGTTTCTTGCTGGTGTCACATTCCGCAGGTTCTTTTCCTTTGGTAGTGACAGGTGGAAAACTCCTAGCGTATTCATCGCTGTTCCTGATTCTGTTGATGATATCAGGAATGATTGCAACTAACTGCTCAGTGATCAGGGCCGCCAGTGCAGCAGTCGCGGGTTCCACCTCTGATGAAGGAGGATGAGGTGGTGATGGTGGTGGTTCTTGTGACATGTCGATCCTAACCGAAAATTTATCGGTTAGCGTCTATGATTAAATGATGTAACGTATGCAAATAAATCCTATATCATAAGAACTCTACATGAGGGTCCCTAGGTTATAGTCTAGGCCAAACCGTTTGAAACAAAATGACCTATATTTCTCTATAACCATGGCTCTGATACCAATCTGTCACACCCCAGGCCGGCGGGAACGGATCGGGTTTTCCCGTCGGGCGGAAGGTTCCCGGGGCGCGATATCTTTGAGTGATAATCAAATGATCAGATTGTTTACATAGCACATGATAAATAAATGAGAAATTTCTAACACATCCATGATATAGAATTACAAGATTAAATTACACCGTATCGTTCATAATTTAATCAAGTAAATCTACCAAAAAGAATCAATGTAACTATATCTTGTATATGTACAAGATATACAAAAGATGATTCATATCCTTGTTTCCCCAAAAGCATGCAACACAAAATAAAGCTAGGTCTTCTAAAAGTCCACTAGCTTAATCTTTGCATGTATATGTCTACACCTGTTCGTCACCTGAGAAACATGTATTTAAACAAAGTCAACACTAGGTTGGTGAGTTCATAAGTAAGTAAATTGTAAACCATTGACTGATCATTCACACATTCACAATGATATAATTGTTGCTTGTATACTTGTTTCACCTGTTCCACCCAATGGCCTCTCCTTAGTTATATGTACAAGTAGTATATCACCTAACTAAGTATGCTTATATATAGGGAATCACGAAAGGGTCAAGCCCAGACGCTATCCCACCACATACTCAACCAAGTTCCACACCACTTGCGATACAACTAAAGATATCCATTTCCCAACTATCCGAATTGTCCACTGTGTAATCATATGTAGAATAATAATATAGTAAGAGGGATTTAGTCATCAAACCGAAGTATTGATAAACCCTCGTCGAATTAAGGAATTTAGATTTCTCAAATCTGATCCTTGTATTATTCTATTACTTGTGAGGTTAACTTTTATGTTACACTTTTAATTTAATTAAAAGTATTAGTTAACTGTTCATCATAAGTCTCCAAATGTAGCGTATAGAATCCGAATGGAATCCATTTTAAATCCTCACGTAATCAGATTAAAATGCATTCCATTCTCTCCTATCCCGCCGTGTGATCCCAAAGTTTCCGTGTGGGATTGTCTCATGTGATTAACAAAGTCGAATAAGAACTTGTCTTATTACGTTATGATAATCGGGTGTAAATGACAAGAATCCCATGAAGTTACGTTATCATGATCGTCATTTACTGTAAATGATAAGAATCGTCATTTACTGAATCCATGCGTTCCCAAAGTATCCGTGTGGGAATGTTCTCGTGTGTTAACAAAGTCGAATAAGAACTCGTCTTATTACATTATGTTAAATATGTGTAAATGACAAGAATCCCATGAAGTTACGTTATCATGACCGTCATTTACTGTAAATGATAAGAATCCCATGAAGTTACGTTATCATGACCATCATTTACTGAATCCATGTATTCCCAAAGCATCCATGAGGGAATATTCTTGTTTTACATTTAAATGTATATTGTTTAAGTACTTGATTGTGTAGAAATAACTAAGTGTTATAAGTTAAATCTTATAACTAAGTTATTTTATTGTGTTGATGATTAAGAATCATCTTATCATAATCATATGAGTTTCCCTGTTATCTCATAATCATACAAGCATGCATACAATGATAACGATAATAAACAATATAATATTATCAAATCAAAGTATAAATAACATGTTAAGCAAACTTTTAAATAAATAAAAGCAAACATGTTTCTCAGCCCCGAGAGTTAAAATCAGTAAAGATTTAAAGTAAAAGGGGCATATGAACTCACCTTGTAATTGTAGGGTTGACTTAGCTTAGAAAGAAATGAAGACACGCGCTCTTTGCTTGCACTTGTAGTTGTGATCACGTTCCTGTATTGATTTCATGTCGTATTTAACTTATAAATATAAATTGTAGGTTCTGTGCGCGTGTACGTGTTATCCTTAACTCAGTTGTCACCTCTTGGTCTCGATCCCCATTCGGCCCAATTAAATTCAAACGTACCTTATTGACACTAGTTAGTTTAATTTACAAGTGTAGTTTTGTAGATTATGATCAAGGGCTCGATCCCCATTGTTTCTCCTTGTCCTTACTCGATTCCTTTGTGGGAATTTAATTAACTTACTATTCTCAATTGTTTCAACACAACTGTTTAAAGCTTTCCTTTGAAATATAATGAAATTACGACTCCCCTTTCTATTAAATGACACCCTTAGTTATTTGATTCTCGAATTTAGGTTATCTCGAAACTCATTGGGCCGAATGTGAGTCGTGTGGGTCGAAATTCGCGTGGGCCTAAATTAAACATCATGGGCCAAATAATTTTTGGGCCATAAACGCTGGTGGGCTGCATCAAAATAATAGGCCGGTTATAATGGTTCGAGTAGGTATAGTGTTAGGCCGACTCAAATGAATTTGATCCAAGTGTTCACAAGTTGGGCCGGTTGGTCATGGTTGTTGGGTCGAAAAATGTCTGATTTGTATTAACCGAAACAGTATTCTGGGCCATAACAAACGGGCTGTTGGTGGGCTGAAGATTGTGGACTGTTGGGCCTGTTTATGTTGGTGTTACTGGGCCAGAAGCGAATTGGGCCAGAAAAATGTCTGGGCCTAACACAACTCTGTTGGCCGAACAAGATTCATACAGGAGATGGGGGTGGGCCGACCAAATTCTGTTGGGCCAAAACTGGTTGGATCTTGAACAATTAAGATGGGCCTTGGCTAATTCTTGGGCCGGTCATTGACTTTGCGTGGGACAACAGAAAAATAACGGCTGGGTGTAAGAGTGGTTCGACCAGAAAACTCAACAAGGGTTCGTTGGCAACAGGTTCTGGTTCGGTGTTGTGCTATGGTTCTGCTATTATAGAATGGTTCGGCAGTGGTGTAGTCACGAAGGTTCGTCTCCAATATCAGAGAAGGGTTCGGCTGGGTCTGAACATTTAAGGTTCGGACCTGATGGGATGCACAGGTTCGCGAAGGGTGTTGCAGAAAGGCTCGGCCACATGGTTCCTGTGCAAGGGTTCGTTCAAAGGGTTCAGCAAGGTTCGTGCACTCATGAGGGTTCGTGAGATCCATAAGGGTTCGTCTCGAGCTGATGGTTCGTGAGATGACAACATGGTTCTTCTGAAATGCCACGAACCTGTGTCACCCTCGTCATCCTCATCTGGTTCATTATGCCCCAACTGTTGTACCCCCGACCAGAGTGTTTCCAGTGAGTTTATCAACAGCATGGGTGGTTGTGGGGTGGAAGTTAGCCGATGGTGTGCGTGTGTGTGTGTACAGTAGGCTTAAATGGGTAGAAAACCCTATTTCCTATGATTTTCATGGCTTCATACCTTCGTTTTCAGTGGTGAAACCCTTAGATCGGCTGTACTTTCATGTGGATAACGTCAAGGGCTACGCGTGGGTTCGAAAATCACTCGAATCGGGCTTGAAATGAGTGAGATATGCTTGGTTGAAGGTGATGTGGTGGTGGTGGGTTTTCTAGCCGGAAAATGGAGAAGAGAGAGAGTGGAGATTGTGAAAATGAGAGTTTTCTCCACATTTGGAGTTTTTATACTCCGTGTGGTGTTCGGGTCCGTTTCGGTTGCTCGGTTCGCATTTTTGTCGCGTATCCGGAAAATTACGCGTAATTTATTATAAATAGATAAAAATGTTAATTTAATTAATTTGATGAGTTTCAAAATTGTAAAAATGTTTATTATTTTATTTAATTAAATTTAAATTCGTTTCGTGTCGTATTTCATTTTCGTTTCGTCGAATCGCGTCACCATCGCACATATTCGTTCGAATCGTCATTCGAACGAAGACGACGATGGTTTTGCTTTCCGACTTTTGTTTTCTACTTTCCAGTCATCATTTCAGAACGTTAAACTCACAGATATGTTTGTGTGAATCGTCACCCACGCAAACACACTGTCAGTTCGTTATTCTGAAACGACACTGCAGTTTATGTTTAAATTGTGTTTCCTCACTGTCGGACTCAACTATACATCCTGTTTTCACCTTGTTTTCACATTGAAATGTCGGCCATCTGATTCCTGTCCTCTATGGACATCAGATCGCAACCGATTTGTTTCTGAATATCGTTTGAATCACCGTTGTTTCTCATGATTTGTTGTGTTAATTGTCATTAAGTTTTCACTTAATAAACACAACTAATGTTTCAAATGTGCGTTGTACTTAATGTATTTAAGTTTACACGAAAATACGTACAACCGTTCTTGTATTTAGAATCCTGTTAATACAAAAACTGTTTACAAATACATATGTACACATAGTTACTGTATGCAAGTACACATACCGTACGGACTTGCCGGGCGGTCGGTACTAGTTGTCACATAGTGTTTTAATTGAGATTAACCCTGATGAAAAGGTTTCAAATGAATTAAATTTAAAACTGGTTAAGTCAGATGGGCATGGCACTGGAGAGAAAGATGCACGGCTTCTGATAAGTCAGAATCACTCATCAGTAGTTGTAGAAAAAGCTGATGGCACAACTACTGATAAGTGGAAGAGGGTTGATAGACAAGTGCTGAAGAATACCTCTTCAGAGGTTGTCAGCACATCAGCTGTTATCAATTTGTCTACAAATACTGATGTTCCAAATGTGCTGAAGAACAAAAACTCAGTATCTAAGTCATCAGTACTTGTAGATAATCACAAGGGAAAGCAAAAGAGGGTGCCTTGTGAAATTTGTAGGCTGTTTAATCATTCCACTGATGATTGCTGGTACAGAAAAGGTTCTAAATTCAACAAAATAAAGCATAAAAACAAAAACCTTCTCAAAATGAAAACTGAATTTCGTTCCAAGTTTGTACCAGAATCATCTGTCAGTTCAAAGACTGGAAACACCTCACATGGAACTGAATCAAATAAGTTCAAGAAAGGTAAGGAGGTGGTTCCAGATTCAAAGAAACAACACTTGAAAAATTCTTCATCAGTTAAAGAAACTAAAGTGTTAAAACCCAAAAATCCAAAGTCAGGTCAGAATGTGTCTAATGAAATCAAAATCTTGACACAAAATCATAATCAACTGATGTTAATGATGCAACAACTGCTAGGAAGAGTCAATCTGGCAGAGGCATCTGTTGATTCATTTCATAAAAAGAAATCAAAATCAAAAGTCAAAGCAAAATCTTCTGATAAGAATGCTTCAAGTGTTGCTTCAACTGACACTGCTCATTTTGTTTATTCATGTGTTAACAGACCCAAAACCAAAATGGTTTGGGTCCCAAAGTCTAACTGAGTGTGTTGTTGTATGCAGGGTCCTTCAGCATGCCAAAATAGCATCTGGTATGTTGACAGTGGAGGATCCATGCATATGACTGGGAGCAGATCTCTCCTTCAAAATTATTTTACTGGAAGGAAGGGATTTGTATCCTTTGGAAATGATGCTAAGGGTTACATTATTGGGAAAGGTATGGTAACAAATGGTGAAATTAGGTTTGATGATGTGAATCATGTTGAAAATCTTAAGTACAATCTTCTGAGTGTTAGTCAAATGTGTGATAAGGGTCATGTTTCTATTTTCACTAAGCAAGATTGTAGGATTTTATCTTCTGATGTGATGCCTTTGATTAGCAAAGTTTTAGATGAGTATACACTTCTTAAGGCTAACAGAGTGGGAAAGGTATATGCCTTTGATTTATCTAAGAATATCTCTGTCAAGGGTCATCCTTGTTTATTCTCTAAGGCCTCTTTCAAGGAATCAAATCTGTGGCATAGAAGATTAGGTCATGTGAACATCAAAAACATGAATCAATTGGTGAAACATGGTTTGGTTAGAGGTCTTCCTTTAAAGGACTTTAGTTGTGATGAGAATTGTACTGCCTGCTTGAAAGGAAAGCAACACAAAGTCTCTTTTCCTCCAATTGGAGATTCCAAATCCACTGGTTGCCTGCAACTACTGCACATGGATTTGTTTGGTCCTGTGCAGATAATGTCTATGGCAAAGAAGAAGTATTGTCTAGTTATTGTTGATGACTATTCAAAGTTTGTCTGGACTTTCTTCTTACACTCAAAAGGTGAGGTTGCCAAGGCTATTATGAATTTTGTGTTGTTTGCTGAAAAGCAATATTCTATTCCTATCAAGTGTGTTAGGAGTGATAATGGCACTGAATTCAGAAATCACCTTCTGGATGAATTTTATCTGTCAAAGGGAATTCAGAGACAGTACAGTATTCCCAGAACTCCTGAACAAAATGGAGTTGTAGAAAGGAAAAATAGGACTTTGATTGAAGCTGCCAGAACAATGCTTGCAGATTCTGGTTTACCACTAACCTTCTGGGCAGAAGCTGTTAATACCGCTTGCTATGTGCAAAACAGAGTTTTGGTGAATCAAAGATGGTTGAAGACTCCATATGAAATACTTCACTCTTTAACTCCTTTGATTTCCTTCTTCAGAGCTTTTGGGTGTCCTTGCTATATTCTCAACACCAAAGATCAACTTACCAAATTTGATTCCAAAGTTGATGCAGGATACTTTGTTGGATATTCTTCAACTTGCAAGGCTTATAGAGTGTTCAATTGTCGAACAAAGATTGTTGAAGAAACTCTTCATGTTAAATTCAATGAATGTCCCAAAGATTCCATTCCTCAAAATCCTGCTGAGATGTTTGATCTTAACATCTTGCAACATAAATTTCCAGTTGAACCTAATGGTGAAGAACATGAGGTACTTCCAGCAAATCCACCAAAAGATTCTACAGAAACCACACAAGGAATTCCAGATGATGAAGATGAAAGTACTCATTTGTTCAGATTCAATGATAATCTGCCTACATCTGCAAAATCAGTTGCTCCTCCTGCTCCAGTTGCTCCTCCAAATACAAATGCTGATGAAATTCTGGATTCTTCCACATCATTTGAAATTCCAGCTGAATTGTTCCCTGGTTCTTCATCCACTTCTGCAGCAGCTGAACCTCCAGCAAACACTTGCACTGCTCTTATTCCATATCAAGAACTGAAAGATCATCCATTATCTCAAATTCTTGGTGATATTTCTGCTGGTGTTTCAACAAGAAGTCAATTATCAAACTTTTGCCTCTATGCCTTATTTGTCAGTCAACAAGAGCCAAAGAACTATCACACTGCACTCAAAGACAATGGCTGGGTGGAAGCAATGCAGTTGGAGTTGCTGCAGTTCCAGAAACAACAAGTCTGGGAGCTGGTTCCTTTACCCCAAGGTAAGTGTGCAATAGGCACTAAATGGGTGTTTAGGAATAAAACTGATGAAAATGGTCAAATAGTTAAGAACAAGGCCAGACTAGTTGTACAGGGGTTCTCTCAGGAAGAAGGTATTGATTATGATGAGACCTTTGCCCCTGTAGCCAGACTAGAAGCAATTAGATTGTTTCTAGCATATGCTGCCTTACACAAATTAAAAGTTTTTCAAATGGATGTCAAAAGTGCTTTCTTATATGGTAAAATAAAAGAGGAAGTGTATGTGTGTCAACCTCCAGGTTTTGAGGACAATAAACATCCTGATTGGGTGTACAAGCTTGATAAAGCTCTTTATGGGCTGAAACAAGCACCTAGAGCCTGGTATGACACTTTATCCACTTTTCTTCTCAAAAATAATTTCACTAGAGGCTCCATTGATAAAACTTTATTCATAAAGAATGTAGGACAGCATAAGCTACTTGTTCAAATTTATGTTGATGACATCATATTTGCTTCTTCTGATCTAAAGTTGTGTGATGCTTTCACTGAGCTTATGACCAAAAATTTTGAAATGAGTGCCATGGGGGAACTACAGTTTTTCTTGGGTCTTCAAATTAAACAAAAACCTGATGGAATTTTCATTCACCAATCAAAATACACAAAAGAGCTGTTAAAGAAATTTGATTTGCAAAACTGTAAACCATGTTCTAACCCCATGAGTAGCACCACACAACTTGATGCTGATCTGAAAGATACTTCAGTGGATGAAACTCTTTATAGATGTATGATTGGCTCTTTGATGTATCTAACTGCATCAAGGCCAGACATTATGTTTGCCACTTGTGTCTGTGCTAGATTTCAGGCTGCACCTAAAGAATCTCATTTAATTGCTGTGAAGAGAATTTTCAGATACTTGCAGGGCACTCTATCTCTGGGAATATGGTATTCCACTGGACATTCCTGCAAGCTAGTTGCTTTTTCTGATAGTGACTATGCAGGACGCAAACTCTCAAGAAAATCTACTTCTGGTGGGTGTCAATTTCTCGGAAATTGTCTGGTTTCTTGGCAAAGTAAGAAACAAACATCTGTAGCCACTTCCACTGCTGAAGCCGAGTACATTGCTGCTGCAAGTTGTACTTCACAAATTCTCTGGCTTCAGTCTCAACTCTTGGATTATGGCATCAAAGAACTAAAGACACCATTGTTAATGGATAGTGCTTCAGCTCTTTGTATTGTCAAGAATCCAGTTCAGCACTCTAGGACTAAACACATTGAGATCAGACATCATTTTATAAGAGATTGTTATGAAAAGGGTCTGATTGATCCAAAGTTTGTTCCTAGTGCTGATGAACTTGCAGACATCTTTACTAAGCCTTTAGACACCTCAACTTTTCAAAATTTAGTTCTAAGGCTTGGTATGCTGCAACTTGAATAGGTTGGTTTTTCATCAAATAAATTTTCATTTCTTTTCAAAAACCCAAAAATATTTTCAATTTTTCTTTTCAAATAAAATTTTTTTTTTACCTTGAAACCTTTTGATATTTTCAGTAAATACTGATACATATCAAAAGTACTGATTCAAGGAAAAATATGACCTTTTCTAATACTCTAAGTTACAAGTACTGATGAGTATTGATTCACTAAGTACTGAAGGTCAAACATTGTTTACAAGTTCTGATGAACACATTGTTCACAAGTTCTGATAAACAAAATTTCCACAAAGTTCTGATGAACAAATTGTTTACAAGTTCTGATGAACACATTGTTCACAAGTTCTGATGAACAAAATTTCCACAAAGTTCTGATGAACAAATTGTTTACAAGTTCTGATGAACACATTGTTCACAAGTTCTGATGAACAAAATTTCCACAAAGTCTGATGCACAACTGATGAAAACAACTGCTGAACAAAACTGTCGACAACACCTGATGAGTAATTTTACTCTTCAGTTGTTTTAACTTCTGTTGTTTTCTCTATTTAACTCAACCTTCTTCAGTCGTTTCATTATCACTTTCTCAGAACTTTCCATCTTTTTCAAAAACCTATTTTCCCTCTCCAGTCTTTGCATCCATGGCGTCCGTAACCTTGAAACCGCGTCATAACTCCATTGCTTATCTGACCAAATCCTCCTTCTGGTCAAAGTTTGATGAAGCTGTGGATTTGATGAATGCTTCTCAATTCAAAACTGCTTTTCTCATCAATCCAACACTATATGTCGACTCTATTCATCAATTCTGGATGAATGTGGAACTGATCAATGTTGGCACAGGAGTAATCTCTCTTCGATCCACTGTCAATGGTCATAACGTGCACATAAGCCCAGCTGAACTGAGGGATGTTCTTCAGCTCGATGATGCTAATCTGGTCACCCAATTCCCAAAGAATCAACTTGACCTCTGTTTCACAAGTCATGAATACCAAGGTGACCTAAGTGATTCCACTCTGTACAAGAAGAACTTCAATGACCCAGAGCGCCTGATATTTCATATGATCAACATATGCTTGGCTCCAAAGTCTTCTTCATGGGACCAAATGTCTTCCAGATGGCAACAGGTATTGTATTCAATCCTTGAATCTCAAAAACTAAATTTTTCTCAAATCCTGTTTTCTGAATTAACTGAACATGCTGCTAAGCCTGTTTCTTCTAGATGGCTACTCTATCCACGTTTTATCATGGCCATCATAGAGAAACAGCTTCAGCAAAATGGCCTTGTTGGTCAGGGGATCTCTGCTCCAGCAGTTTTGTTGGAAGTATATTCCCGACACAACTCTAACCCTAGTCTCAAAGAGGCTGCCCGAAAGCTAAAACCCAAGCAGAGGGAACCCACAGCCTCCACCACAAAATCCAAATCCAAAGTCCCCACTAAAACAAAATCTAAACAAACCAAAAAGGCTGCTCAGGGAAATGAGTCCCCTGAGTCTGCCCATGCCTCACCAAGGCATGACATGGCCACTGGGAGTAGTCAACCAGTGGTCCATCAGACTCCACCGGCTCAAACCGCCCAGGATTCCTCTCAACAGGAACCTGGTGCAACCTTTGAAGGGGCAGACACATTTCTAGAACCTCTTTCAGTTGAAAAGGTTTCTATTGAACAGCACCAATCTCCCCGGGTGCACTCTCTTTCAAAGCCAATTCCTATGGAAACCACCCCAGATAGTCCCACTTTTGTTATTGAAAACATCCTGGATCAGTTGAACACTCCTATCCCCTCCCAGACACCTATCACTACTGGGATAAGCTCCAACATTGAGGGGGAGGATAAAAGTGTCTCTGATAGCCCACAGGATTATGACTACCACATCAGATCTCCTAGTGTGGAAAGAGAGATTCTGATATCTGACAAGGCTGCTACTTCATCACCTCCATCATTTGGAGTGATTGATAGTGGTACCATTGCTAAGACCTTGTCAGAGGCAACAACTGATGAAGGGGTTACCCCTGAGGTTGGAAGTCCCCAGAACCAAGAAAAAGGGGCACCTGATCATGTTGAGCCACACTCAACTCAGGTAGATCCTGATAATCTCAGGAGGTCAGATGATTTAGCTAAGGCTACTGATGACCAAAGAACACTTGCTGAGGTTCTGAAACAGAATCAAATCCTTGAGGCTGAGGTATGTAGACTCAATGAGCTACTCACCAAAATGTCCAAGGACAAAAGACCATCTTCCCCAATTACCCCACAGATGGCACCTTCTCATCCTGAAGGTCCCCCAAACACTTCCACCACTACTTCACAATTTCAAATGCCACCAGCCTTTGCTTCAGGCACTAATCCTTAGGGTTCTAGCCCCCTAGAGGCATTAGCTGCTGCCCTTCTAACTGTCATCCCTCTCATCACTCCTTTACTGAAAACCATCATTGTCCAAGCCCTTGATGAGAGGCTACCCTCCAAATCTCAAATTCAGCAGATGGTAGATGATGCTGTGACTGCCAGACTTACAACTCTTCATACTCCTTCTTCCCCTGCAGCCAAAAAGGGGGAGTTAGGAACAGAGTCAGTCACAACTTCAGCTTCCAAAAGGCAAAGGTCTGACAATGAATATATTGCTTCTGAAAGGTCTCCTGCCATTCAAGTGACATACAAGAGACAGAAGAAGAATAAAACTGCTGAGGTTGTCAACAGAGCTGAGGAGGAAGTTGAGCAAGAAAATGTAGAAGGTTTGGAAAAGGCTGATAAAGAAGATGAAGTAAGTTTTAAGAAAGTAAGTACTGAACAAGTTACAACCTCTGATGTACAAGAAACTGAACAAGAGGAGATACAAGAACAAGAAGTTCAAACTCAGAGGGTTGAGGTTGAGAAATCATCTGAAAATGTGGAGGTAAGGGCTCCTCTAAAGAAAAGAAGGCAACTGAGAATTCAAGAAGATGAAGATTCTGATGAGGAAGACAGGATGCCTATCTCTACAGTCATAAAAACAAATGTTCAAAAGCCTGATTCAGCAACAACTGGGTTAAGTCTGGCCATTCAAAAGAAGAAAGTATCTTTACCTGCCAAATATGTGCCTGAGAAGCCACTGGTGTTGGGACAACATCCAAAGCTCACACCAGAATCTCAAATGTTGGCAGTAAAAGTGAAGCTTGAAGAAGAAGAGAACCAGAAACAGCATGATGAGCAAATCCTAAAGATGGTTGACAAGGATTATCCTCAGACATCAACCATTATTGCAATGAAGAAAGAAGCTCAAAGGTTGTATGCTCTGAGGTTCACCTACCAGTATAGGAAGGAACAGATTAGAATGTGGCCTGATCCAAGAATCATTCATAGGATCCACAAGAGAGAGGCTCCAGCATCTTATGCCAGAAGAATCAGAAGGGTCTTGAGTGCTGACATTATGCTAGGGTCAGTACTTGATCCTTGGGAGATAATCAATGACTTCAAGAGTGTGTACAACTCTGGCTCAAAAGCTCCAACGTTTATAGAAAACAAAATGATCAAGAAAGGCTTGGTATATAGGAAACTTTAACATGTTCAACAAAATGAGCTTTCTCTATTTTTGGAAGGGAAGCATCCTGATGAGTTTGTATACAGAGAGATTACTAGAGTTGAGCTGAATGATGGGACAACGGCCAGGTACTTGTCTGAGTATTATGGACCTGAGTCTTTCTTTGAAGGTGAACCTGAGAGGCTGACTCCAGAAGAGAAGGTAATACTGCTTGAGGCATATGTCAGGGAGTCCTTCAGGTTAGTATATAATCAATAGCTTTAATGAGAGGGGTTAATGCTCATAGTCCATTTCCCCAATGGAGTTCCCTCTCATATTTTGCTTGTTAGATTTTTTGGAAGCTGTTGATTATCAGGCATACACTTTAACTGGTCATTTTGATACTGATCTCAAAGAAAAAGACTTATCTTTCAGCCTGGGAGTAAATAAGTGAGACCATCAATAAATTAGAGGTTTTTGGCTGCATTGGTTCAGGGGGAGTTTGTTGGACTAAAAGAACCAATGAGCCTGATCAGAAAAATCTCTAAGTCTCACAGCACTTATAACAACTGAAGAAGAACACAACGGCTAACATACAATGTACAGAAGTTACAAGATCTGAAGTGATATACAACAGCTGAAGTGTAAGTCATCAGATGTTGTAGTGTGTAGTTTAGTCTTAAGTAGTTTTCTTTCAGTTCTTGTAAAAGTCTGATGAGTAGTTTACTCATCAGATGTTTTAGTTTATTACTTCAGTAGTTTTAATACTTCAGTAGTTGTAAGAGAATGTCTTCAGATGTTGTAGACATTCTCAGTAGTTTAGTTATTTCAGTTGTTTTGTTTTGTCTGTTAGGTGTCAACATCATGTGACATCATCAGACGTCACTGTCTTTATATATAAGGGCAGTTGACAATTTTGTAATGTAAGGAAGTTATTGCGATTGATTGAATTATTCCTTTTACAGAATTCTCTCTCTATAACAAACTTGTGCTTTACTGTTTGATTGAACTTTGTTCTTGCTATGATTGTGCTAATTCAACTTTGAATTCCGCTGCTATACTCTATTATTGAATCAATTGAGAACATCTGATCCTACAGAGGAACGTACGGATATGAGGACGATTGATGATGTTCCCGTAGTGTGTAACTTCCCCGATGTATTCCCTGAAGAATTGCCTTTATTACCACCCGAACGGGAAATTGAGTTCCCAATCGACTTAGTGCCGGGGGCACAACCCGTTGCCAAAGCACCTTAACGTTTAGCTCCAACTGAGATGTAGGAAATGATGACCCAGCTACAAGAACTCCTTGATAAAGGTTTTATACGACCGAGTGTCTCTCCGTGGGGAGCACCGGTGCTGTTTGTTAAGAAGAAAGATGGAAGTATGCGTATCTGTATCGATTACAGGGAACTGAATAAGTTGACCGTAAAGAACAGGTATCCTCTACCTAGAATTGATGCCTTGTTCGATCAATTGCAAGGTGCAAGCTGGTTTTCAAAGATAGATCTCCGATCCGATTACCATCAGTTGAAAGTTCGAGAGCAGGATATACCAAAGACTGCTTTCTGTACGCGTTACGGACATTACGAGTTCCTCGTTATGTCGTTTGGATTGACGAATGCTCCCGCAGCATTTATGGATTTGATGAATAGGGTATGTCGACCGATGTTGGATCGATCAGTGATAGTTTTTATTGATGATATTTTGATTTACTCAAAGAACGAGGGAGACCATGTTTGCCACGTACGTGAGGTATTGGAGGTCTTGAGGAAAGAGAAACTTTATGCTAAATTCTCCAAATGCGCTTTCTGGTTATGAGAGGTACAGTTTCTGGGTCACGTGGTGAACCCAGATGGCATTATGGTAGATCTAACTAAAGTTGAAACGGTTATGAAATGGAGCACTCCGAAGTCACCGACGGAAGTACACAGTTTTCTTGGTTTGGCCGGCTACTATCGGAGATTTACTCAAGACTTCTCCAAGATAGCGACGCCACTGACGAAGCTCACGAAGAAAGATGTAAGGTACGAATGGGGTCCGAACCAAGAACAAGCGTTTTCAGTGCTAAAGGAGAAACTTACCCAAGCTCCTGTTCTAGCACTACCGGATGGAAATGATGATCTTGTTGTGTATGCCGATGCGTCACGACAAGGGTTGGGATGTGTACTGATGCAAAGGGAAAGGGTGATAGCTTATGCTTCACGCCAGCTAAAGATTCATGAGGCTAACTACCCAACCCATGATCTTGAACTCGCTGCAGTGGTGTTTGCATTGAAAATATAGAGGCACTATTTGTATGGAGTAAGGAGTACCATCTATACCGACCACAAGAGCTTGAAGTACTTCTTCGAGCAAAAGGATTTGAACATGAGGCAAAGACGATGGCTTGAACTGTTTAAGGATTATGATTGTGATATTTTATATCACCCGGGAAAGGCCAATGTGGTGGCAGATGCTTTGAGTCGCAAGGCTGATCATCCTGCCATACGAGTAAAATCGTATAGTTTGGTGATAACGCCAGACTTTCTGAACGAGCTCAAGCAGGCGTAACAGGAAGGACTGAAAAAAGAGAGTGTGGGTTTTCAACGTGTCTTCGGACAAGTCAAGAACTTGGAAGACAATGACCACGGGATAAAGATACGATTCGGTCGGATGTGGGTGCCCAGAAATGGGGACATTCGAGCGAGAATTTTAGATGAAGCCCATAAATCACGATATTCTGTGCATCCCGGTGTGACGAAGATGTATCAAGATCTTCGAAAGGATTATTGGTGGTTGGGCATGAAGTTTAATGTGATGCAGTATGTGAACAGGTGCCTTACTTGTGCACAAGTGAAGGCTGAACATCAGAAGCCCTACGGATATGTGCAACCTCTTGAGGTACCGGAATGGAAATGGGAACACATCACCATGGATTTCATCACCAAGCTACCGAGGACAACTAAATGACATGATACCATATGGGTGATTGTGGACCGACTGACGAAGAGTGCACACTTTCTTCCTATCAGGGAAATGTATACGTCCGAAAGGTTTTCTGAGTTGTTCGTGAAAGAGATTGTGACCCGACATGGAGTTCCTGTCTCTATTGTGTCAGATCGAGATACGAGGTTTACTTCCAGATTCTGGAAGCAGTTTCATGATGCTATGGGAACAAGATTGAACATCAGTACCACTTATCACCCCCAGACAGACGGACAGTTTGAGAGGACTATCCAGACGTTGGAGGATATGCTTAGGGCGTGCATTATCGATTTTGGAGGAAGCTGGGATGATCACTTACCATTGGTGGAGTTTTCGTATAATAACAGCTATCACTCTAGTATCAGGATGCCCCCATATGAGGCGTTGTACGGAAGACGATGTAGGACCCCGGTATGTTGGGGTGAAGTTGGACAAAAGGAGATGGGAAATAAAGCTGCAGTAATTGATATGGCAGAAAAGTTACAGGCGATAAAAGCACATATGAAAGCTGCACAAGATTGCCAAAAGTCTTACGCTGACAAACGCCGAAGACCGATCAAGTTTGATGTTGGCGATCGAGTGTTGCTGAAAGTATCACCATGGAAGGGAATCATTCGATTCAGAAAGAGAGGAAAGTTGAGTCCGAGGTACATCGGACCATTTCAGATAAAGGCAAGGGTGGGAAAAGTCACGTATAGACTCGACCTACCAGAGGAGCTGAACGGGATTCAAACTACCTTCCATGTGTCATATCTTAGGAAGTGTCTGGCAGACGAGCAAGCACATGTTCCTTTGGATGACATTGAGTTAGATGACAAACTTAACTATATTGAAGAACCGGTTGCGATCGTGGACACGAAGGAAAAGCAGCTACGTAATAAGACGGTTCGTCAAGTCAGAGTTCATTGGAAACATCGGAAGGGTTCAGACATGACTTGGGAGTCGGAAGAAGAAATGAGGAGGTTGTACCCTCATTTGTTCGAGTTGTAAACGAGTCAGGTTTCGGGACGAAACCAATTGTAAGGAGGGGAGACTTGTAACACCCCGAATTTTCTAATACAAGTTATTGGAATTTACATATGTGTAATGGATAGTGTACTTGTAGTGGAAAAGTACGAAAAATAAAACAAATTTAAAAGACTCGGAATCGTGTACTCGAACCCAATTTCGAGTACACCAGCTCTCGAAATCTCTGTAGTCGAAATCTCACATTTCGAGTATGAGGACACTGCCTATAAATAGGAGTGCCTTGGGAAACGTGACAACCTTTGGCTGAAAGCTCACTTTCTCTCAAGAACTCGAAGCAGATTTCGAGAACATCTAAGATCGAGTTTTTAATCGACCAAACGGAAGAGGAAACGCACGAGGATCTACAGGAGTGCTCATCTATCTTCAAGTAAGTGATTTATATATAAAAGTTAGGATTTTTATACTAAAGTTAGGATTGTTATACAGAAGTGAACTCATGCATAAAGCTCGCACCTTTATGCATAAAGTTCGGAACTTTGACGTTCCAGTGTGTTGGTAACAACCTAAGGAACCTAGAACTAGCTCCCCAAAGTCTTAGATGAATTTCTGAGATGGTTCATGACGAAGGTAATGAGTACACGAACTCATGCTCAAAGGGTACTCGAAATCATACATTGTTATTTCGAGTACATTGTTATTTCGAGTACATGGCATTTCGAGTACATGGTTATTTCGAGTACATGGTCATTTCGAGTACAAAGGTTATTTCGAGAACAACTGATGCTTTCGAGTACTAGCTATTTCGTGAATTTTGGAATTTCGTGTACAGGGGAACTTAATGAATTTCAAGGGTTATGAATACTTAGCTAATTTTCGAGGACTCGGATTCAGTAAGGGGGGGCTAGTAGGCTATGAGGACTTAGTATAAATTCTAAGTCTAAGAATGTGATGTAATCTAATGTAATGAGACGATGTAACTAAGGTAGGTCCTTAAGGCCCTAGCTAAGGAGTTCGGCTAAGGAAAACATGAGTCTACTATCAAGTAAGTTCTAGATGACCTATTTCATTTTTAACATTTTGGGCTGGCATACATGCTTGTTGTTATGTTTATGTGATTATGTGCTGATGATGATGATGAAAGGATTTTAATATGCCATGACTATGCATGCATGTTTATGTGTTAGCATGATTTATGCACGAAAGTATGTTAAATATGATGAATGCATGATAAATGAGTTATGATGATGAATAACATGATGATATGATATGATAATGATGCTAGCATATGATATGATGGTGACCATATGATAAAATGCTTCATGATGATAACTATGAGGATAGTTATAGGAGTATGACAAGGTCCTAGGTTGCTAGGTGGGAAACATGATATGTAGACATGATGCCATGATGTTATGATATGATAATGATGCTAGCAAGATATGTGCATGCTGCTAGGATGTTATGATGATATGATGAAATGATGCTGGTATGACATGCCTAGTATGCCATGATGACTACGATAAATGATGTTATGATGCTAGCAAGAAATGTTATGATGATTATGATGAAGGATAACATAATGCTAGTATATCAGATATGATGAATGAACGATGTTCCTATACGTGTTATGGGATATGTATAAGAGATGTACCAGTACTTGTGCTGGGTAGGTATGATAGTCAACCACGACTATAACTGGGTATGATAGTCAACCACGACTATCACTGGGTATGATAGTCAACCACGACTACAACTGGGTATGGAGCCTTGTGCCGGCATAAGCACACTGCTCATGTTGATGACAGTGGTTTTGACGATGACGATGGTTACATGGTTACGATGATGAAATGGTTATGTGCTATGGTTTATGTGTATGAAATGATGTATTCATGTTAAAATGGTTTAACTCACTAAACGATTATGATGTTTTATGAAAACTAGAACTCACCAGCGTAAGCTGACTTGATTTAGCATGTATGTCAGGTTAACAAGAACACAAGAGGACATGATGCGGCCGTGGCATAAAGTTAGACGATCCGATGGTTTTGGCAATTCGATATGTTTTTGATACAGACACTTTATTGAATTCTGTTTATCAAACTATGTTTACATTTCCGCTGCATGATTATGAAAGTTTTTAGTTTAAGAGCTATGTGTTATGATGAAAACCAACCTCTGTGGGGTCGCCCGGGATCGGTGCCTCATATTAGGGTTTATTTTTATAATTTTGGTTTTATTATTAGGATTTATTGTTTATGGTTTATGGTTTAAGGTTTAGGTTTTAGAAAATTACAAGCCAGTTCCAATGATATAAAAATGAATTCAATCGGAGTTTGTTTGGGTTGTTTTCGAGTTTTTAAAAATCTTTGTTAGCCTTCTTAGGCAAAAAAGACTTTTAGAGGAACCTTCGCTATATATGTTATTTTGGAAACCCACTTGAGTTGAGGAAACTTTGGAATCTTTGAAAAAAACAATGTAAACAAACCTAAATTTTTTTATTTTTTTATAGTTTTGTAACATCATTAGAGTCAATTTTATAAAAAAAAATGAAAAAAGCGCCAAGCCATTTTTTTTAAAAAAATAATTTGTAGACGAGGTAACAAAGACGTAACACAGTTGTAACACGATGTACACAGTTGTACAGATGTGTTACGTCTTTGTTACATCGTCTACAAATTAATTTTATTTTAAAAAATGGCTCGGCGCTTTTTTCATTTTTTTTATTAAATTGACCCTAATGATGTTACAAAACTATAAAAATAAAAGTAGGTTTGTTTACATTGTTTTTTTCAAAGTTTCCAAAGTTTCTTCAACTCAACTGGGTTTTCAAAATATACATGCCCTATATATATATATATATATATATATATATATATATATAGAAGTAGGTTCAGATACAAATAGAATTTTTGTAAAAATGGTAGGAACCAATAAAGTGTTGACATGTGGCATTTTAATGAACTAATAGAAAAGGGTAATATAGGCAATTTGTATTTAAATGATTTTTAAATTTTGCATGAAAATAGGAAAGTGGGTAATTAATTTCCCTGATTGAACCTATTCCAAAAATTAAAATTATATCACGTATAATCATAAAAAATCGATTTCATATACATCAAATACGAATCAAAATAAAAAAAATCTCAGGCATTGAGTTTTTGAATTGCATTTGCAAAATTCGATGGATGAATACGTACAAATGGATGAACGGATTGAAGATATTCAGCATACAGGTAGTGTTCGTCGTTTTTTTTTCATGTTATAGATTTTTAATTTTGATGAATGTAAAAAATTTTTGATTTATAATTTAAATAGTTCTACCATATTAATCATATGTTGATTTTTGAACAGAATTGATTTAGATGGATCAGAGATATTTAATCTATTTTTATGGATGTTATTTAGTTGTGCTAAGATGTGTTATTATACAAAAATGTTATGAAATTGACAAAATTTATATTCTAACATGTGTTGTTAATAAAAAATTTTAAGAATTAATTAATTTATTGTGCTAAGATGTGTTGTTATTTAACAATGTTAAGAATTAATATATTTTATGTGTTAATATATGCTGTTAAATAGGTGTTGTCGTGAATTGATAACTTTGTTGTGCTATTATGTTTTGTTATCACACATTTGTGATATTAAGAATTGTATTGTTGCATATTTGTAACAAAATAAATTAATTAATTTATTGTGCTAAGATGTGTTGTTATTTAAAAATATGAAGCATTGATATATTTTATGTGTTAATATATGTTGTTAAATAGGTGTTGTTATGAATTGATAGCTTTTATTGTGATATTAGGAATTGTATTCTTCCATATTTTTACCAACATGTGATGTCATGTTAAATATGTGTAATAATATGCTGTAAAATGTTATTTTTGGAATTTCGTATGATATCATGTGATAATATATGTTTTTAGCTAGTAGAGAGAATAACAAAACAAAAAGAAATGTTGGTATTGAGCGTATATCTCCAAGGACCGGTAAGAAGTCTTACAAACCTGATGTACCCATATCAGACAAGCCTGAAGTTGGTATGATGTTTAGAACTGTTGATGAAGCATACACTTTTTACGAGAGGTATGCTAAGAATGGAGGTTTTACAATTCGAAAGAATACTGAGGTTACCAAGCACGGGATTGTGACACTTAAATATTTTGTGTTTTCAAAAGAAGGTAATAAACCTTTTACTAAGGTTAAAGTTGATACCTTGAACGGAACAAACGATACGGGTAGGAAAGAAAAAATATACAGCACAAGACCATCTATTCGAATTGGATGTCAAGCACGTATGCGTTTACAATTATGTGATAACAAAACATATAAAGTTTACGGATTTGTTGAAGAACATAATCATCCACTCGTTGATGATGATTATCCTCTATTAAGTGCTTCCATAAATCTTTCGTTTAACCAGGAAAGCCTTATTCACAACCTATCTAAGTTGAAAATTGGTCCTATAAAGACGTTTAACATAATGCGAACTTATGGTGGTTTTTAAGAGACGGGGGTGACGAAAGATGATTGTAAGAATTTCAAAAGGGATATTAATCTATTTATTGGTAAATATGATGCTGAGATGATCGTAAGACGTCTTATGCGGAAAAAAAGAATATTTGCCGGACTTTTCGTGTGAATATTTTACTTCAGAGGACAATTCTCTTGCTGGGCTTTTTTGGGCAGATGAAGAAATGAAGCATAATTATATCGACTTTGGTGATGTTATTTCATTCGATTCGACTTTTCGTTCTAACAAGTAAGTGTATTCAATTTAATATTTAGTGTATATTTGTCGTATTGAATATTGAAATTATATTGTAAATAATCCATACGGTTTTGTTTTGTTTTGTTTTAATTATTATAAAATACGATATGTTGTTTGTCCCGTTTACTGCTATTGACAATCACCACCGAAATGTCACCGTTGGGGCTGCATTGTTAGCATCCGAGGCTACTAATTCCTATAAGTGGTTGTCAGGCTCATTTAAGAAATCTATGGGTAAAGAACCTCGCGTGGTTGTTACCGATCAAGATCCTGCGATGAGAAAAGCTATAGAAGAGGTTTTCCCTACATCTAGGCATCGATTGTGTATGTGGCATATCATGAAGAAGGTTGTTGACAAGGTAAGAATTTTAAGTTATAATATGTAGTTTCATAAACAATTTTTGTTTTACATGTTTAGTAGTTTATAAATTTTTATATGTGGGTATATAAAATATGTTAATTGAAATAGATAGACCACATGTGGATGATAAATAATGGTTTTTATTAAAATGATTTGTGTGCTAATACGTGTTGTTAATGAAAAATGATATTGTTATTATAGGTGATGTTTAATAAATAATTTTTGGTTTGTGTGCTTACATGTGTTGTTAAAGTATTAATATGTACTGTTAAATGAATAACATTTAAAATTTGTGCTATTAGGTATTGTAATGTTACATATGTGTACTAATAGGTGCTGTCATGTGAAATCATATGTTGTGAAATTATAGGTTTTCGACTTCATATGATACTATGTGATAATTTTTATGTTTTGTTTTTATCAGGTTGGTAAATCATTGCGTTCAGACAGAAAATTTAAACAACGCATTTGTGAAATTGTGTGGAATGATTTTATAGAAATCGACGATTTTGAGTCTAGATGGAAGGATGTTATGAATGAGTTCAGTCTAACTGCGAACAAATGGATGGTAGACATGTATTATATAAAAATCGGATTGGATACCTGCATATTATCGTCATGAGCACATGTCAGGTCTGATGAGAACAACTTCTCGATCTGAAAGTGAGAACCATTTTTTCGATAAATTTATCAACAGCAGAATCACGTTGGTTGAATTTCTAAGTAATTTTGAAACTGCTATAGAAGCACAAAGGTTTACGCATCGAAAGAATGACCATACAAGGTATAAGACTCCTGATTGGGTTACCGATTACAAACTTGAGAAAGAAGTTAATGAAATATATACCAGGAATATTTTTTATGATGTTCAAGAGGAAATTTTCCAAGCTGTAAACAAATGCATGTCCGTTCATACATCTGAAGCTGGTGATTTTATAAATTTTAAGATAAAAGAGCTGGATCATGAACGTTCTAGATTGTACGAGGAATGTCATAAATTATTCAGTTTATTAGATAAATAAGTTTATATGATATGATGTGTTGGATGTTCTGGTATTTAAAAATTGATAATATAGAAGTGTTTTTGTCGTTGAAGTATGATATGTGTTGATGTTGAGTTAATGTTTTTATTATTATCTTTTAAAAAAAGGTGTTGTACAGAGATGTTGATATGACTGTCACGTGCAGTTGCAACAGGTTTGAGCAATATGGATTGCTATGTAGGCACGTGTTTTATATGATGAGGGTATGTGAAGTGAAAGTGTTTCCAAAAAATTATGTAATCAGAAGATGGACGAGAGATGTAGTTCCAACCATGTATACCAAGAATCATACAGTTACCAGAAGCAATCAAGATGACAGTAGTTATGTGGAAGGGATTGTACGTGAGATATGTCTAATGATTACATAGTAAATCAATTGGTAGACAACTTGAAAAATTTAGTATTGTATCGAGACGAGCTTAAAAGCAAAATGACCGAATTGTAAGAAAATCTCAACCTATTCCCAAGAAAGATAGGATTGCAAACTTGCTTGGACTATCTCAACCTTCAGAAGAATATATAAACCGACCTTATGGTATTAGGACGAAAGGTTGTGGAAGCAAGAAACGTTTTAAATCTATACAAGAACAAGTCGCAAGCAAAACTCAAAGGAAACTACGTTGTTGTCAGTTATGTGGATCAGTTGACCATGACAGGCGTACGTGTCATGGTCCTAGCAAATATGATGGAACATTATAATTTTTGTTTTCAATTTTTTTTTGATATCATCGTGTTATCAATTTGGAATTTGTAGTTCAATTATTTATAATTGAGAGATTGTGATGTTTATGTTTTGATATGGTATGCGATGATATGAGAAATATAATGTTTTAATAAATGATCTGATCTAACATGATATTAAATGTGTATAGTGTGGTTATGTGATGTATGGTGCTGTTATGTGTTGATATGTTTTTATGTAAAAGAAAAAAAATATATTGTTATTGTTATGCAAATTTTTAAGTGTGTTCCATAAATTCATGATAGGTGATGTTATGTATTGGTATTTAATGATATGAGAAATCATGTTCAAATTAACGATATTGTATGTGATTTATTTAATGTAGTGCGGTCATGATTAGTATAATGCTAGTATGTGATGGTATGTGCTGGTATGTTTTGAGATAACGAGTAAAGGTGCTTATATACAAGGTGCATATTCCCCGTCAAAGACAATCCAGAAGTTGAAAGATATATTAAATAAATACAAAAAAAACAACAACTAATTGGTTAAAACATAAGAGTAATGCAAATTCCAAGTGAACAACCAATATCATAAAAGTCAAATACAAAAAAGAAATAATAATGTTCATAATTAAGTTATTGATATTTAGAATGCTGAATGAACTCTGCCTTTGATCCTTTCAAACACACCTTCTCTCTTTTTTTTTCTTTTACATCATTGGGCAAATTCACATCCGCACGCACTTCTGAAACGACTTGATTTTTGTGGATGTTGATGTCAGAAAGCAGAATCTTTGCAAGATACTTGATTCTCAGGTCATTAAGTTGTCTTTGCAGCTCATCAGATTCAGTTGTAAATCCACATTTCCATTCTTTGATACTTGTCCCTTTGAATGTCTCCATATGACGCATTGCAAACACTCCACAATCTACAGAGTTGTTAAAAGTCCTCCATGGCATTGATAGTCTTTTTGGCTTACATGTCTTCGGGGTAAATGCAATTGGATGTGATGTCATAACAATGTAGATACACAAGGTACATTGCTGCAAAATTGTTAAGAAATATGAAATTAGTTACTTAAAATGATGCAATTAAATAAACAATATATGTTACCATTATCTAAGGCTGATTAGCATATTTGATGTCAAAATCCACATCTATACCAGGGTTGTCTATCACGAAAACATGTGCTTTCTTCAAGTTAAAACAGATGACATAGTAGTGACAGGCATGCAACATTGGAATAAATAAAATATCAACACCTATCAGGTTGTCAAGTTCGGCTGATTTCAAACAAATTTCCATATTTTCTGTGAATGAAGTTGTCCGATCAACTTCCTCAATATCATCCTTATAATGTGAATCAACCTATAAATTTCACAAACCAATATATAACTAACACCATTTTAATAAAATAAATAAATGTTACATTTTTTATAGCAACATATGTTTACAAGGATTACTTACCAACATAAGACATGGTGTGAATAACCTCTTTGGATCACCGTTGTTTCTGTATTGGTCTTCGCTATTCAATACATCAACCCAGCAACCTAAAACACTTACATGTAAATCCACGCCTGGATATAACGACTCAAATGTTACTCGTGTTACAGCAGCACCAACACGCGTACTCTCAAACACAAAGTTACTTCAAAAGCAAGTTTTATAATGATTTTGATACCATATCAATTGTAATATTAAAATTATGAAACTAATAAACTTACCAGTCATCTTTGTTTGCACAAAAAATTGTAGACGCTACATTATCCTCCAGCTTAGACCTCTTTACGCCAAGATTAACCTTTTTCTGCACAAAAGGTGAGCGTAAAATTTCAGGCAATTTTACGACACACAAATTACGTCTTTCTTTTGGATGTGGCTCGGTGTCGGTGTTGGTAACAATTGGTTGTGCTGGTTTATAGGTAATGGACCAACAAGTGATGGATCAACAGGTATTGGATCTACATGGCCTGGATCAACAGGTGCTGGAGATTTCGAGCCGTCTACTGGTGTCATTTGTGATAGCATTAGATCGAACGAAGGAACACCATTTGAAGCACCAATATCACATCTTGTCTTTCCCTTTTCATTTGGTCCATCATATTTTCTTAACACACTATTTTCCAATTCCTCCATCATTGAACAACTGATATTATATTGTGTTGAATCGAAAGGATCCTTTGTGTTGCTGTCCAAGTTGTGATCTTTATCAGAATGATTAGCATGATCATCACCCATTTGTTTCCCAAACTTTAGTAATTTAGATCTCCATTCAACCATTGCATCTTTGATGCCATCATCATCAGGATAATTAATCAATGCTTCATTAAAATTTCTCTCAATTTCTGAAAACAAGATCATTCAACTTCTTCATCTTATTCTTGATCAAACACTTCCATTCCTACCAAAACAGTGTTAAAGATGTTTACAAAAATGATAATAATGTGTTGATATGTACTGGTGAACAAGTCAAAAATAAATAAGATTAGAAAGACAAAAGCAAAATTACCATTTCATTTTGCGGGTCTCCTTGATGTGCCCCTCCATAAAACGGTGAACAAGTTGATAATCCAGCTGGTGAGTTTGTTGGTTCCGGTGTCAACAAACCTTCAATAAATTCATCAATAACAGCTGTAGGTATAAGAGAGACGGAACCTATAAAATCAACATTACCTTCATCTTCAAGAGCTTCACCACATACATTGTCGGGAACCACGACATTCTCATCAGCAACATTTTCAGGAACAACAATATTCTCAGTACTTGTGGCATTATTGGGCATCTCATCACCTTCATTCGCATCCTTCTTTTTGATTTTCAAATAATCAGGGAATGTGTTGGTTGATGAAACAAGATTATCTTTAAACTCAATAAGAGAGTAACTATCATAATTTTGAACGGCTGGCAAGGATGTCAAAATTGACCTCCCTTTATCATGAGCATATACCAACTGTTATAAGGATAATAATAAAATTTCTAAATTAGAATTATATGTATTTATATGACAAAAAGTATATAATTAACTTAATAATATTATAAATAGCACATGCCGCCAAAAAACACAGTGGCCCATTGTAGTGCTCAGTTCCACTCCATTTAAGCTTTGTTCTTTTTAGACAAGTTATGATGTATGAACATCAATCAAAGTCTTCGATAACAGATCCTTCAATAACTGATCTCAAGAACCTCATGTTCACCGTGCCACCTTTTGTTGTTTCACCAACAATGGTGTTGAACACAACCAAGAAGTTTATGATAAAATTCCTACTATCATCATCAGAAGATTTGATTTTTTTATAACTTCTATTGTTGTTGGTATACCTGAACCTTTCCCAAATTGGTTCCTAAATTCTGCAACAACAGGATCCGTGAAACTAGGTTTTAATATCTCATCGATTTGCCTACCAACCATGGGGATACCTAGCACATCCCTAACTAAATCTCTTGTGATTGAGATTGTGTGTGAACCCAGATGTAAAGTGTTAATTGTATGGTCATAATTTGTGAGTAACCATAAACCCATACAAGTTGGAACCCCATCAAGCTTAAAGTGTAAAACACTAGAAAAACCTATGCTTCTAACCACATTTTTATGTTTATCTATAAGGGATTGTACTAGGTCAAATAAATGGGATGGATTGTTTCGAACCCTGATTCTGCCCTTTGATATAGGTTTATATGTAAACTCATGGGAAGCAGATGTACTAGCTCCTGCTGTTTAATATTAACAAAAAGCTGCATTTGTTAAAGACACATACACTTAATTATGTTTGATAGAACAACAATACAAGAACAAACTAAATTACCTGCCGGAGGAGGACAAACAAAGTCATCATCAGAGTTTGTGGAGACTTGTTTCCTCACTACCACATGTAATACATTTGACAAACGCACTTATTAACATAAATGATCAATTTGTACAACATGTAGGAAGATGTTAATGATACCTCGTTTTGGCTTTTTTTTTCCCCTTATGTTAGCATCTTTTTTATGCCTTTTCATACTCAAACGGCCGGAATCTATGTTACATTTATTTGTGTTAAGTTATTGTAACATAATAGCATACAATAGTATTTTTTTTAAAAATTAACATAATGTTGAATGCATTACCTATATTAGGTTCTGGTATGACATTCGTACGCCTCTTATACCCAATCAAAACCTTTTCTGTTGATTTTTCAGGTTCATCAGTTTGGACATCAGCAACTGTAGTGCTTATAACTTGAAGACTTGAAGTACCATCTTCTATTTTGAAACATATACAAACATAAGTGATGTACTAATGAATCAAATTATTCTCAATTATCCACCTATAATAAATGAAACATATGATGAAAATAAGTGATGTAATTACAATACCTGTTGTATCAGCTTTGTTATGCAACTCAGGCAATATGCGTCTAGCAGCTGCCTTGGTAATTTTTGGACTGAAATGTGTTGTTGGGCTAGTTTCTTGTTGTATTGCGATGACATGTACAATGATATAATGGAAAAATAACAAACAATGATAATAGAACTGATTTGGAATAACAACAAAATGAATTATGTTAGCAAATTAAAGAAAATGATAACATAATGGATTTTACGTCATGTGAATCGTATCAAATGTACTTACAGCTGGAAACAATAAAAACCTATATAGAAATAAACATATACAAACATAAGTTATGTAATTGAACACCTTTTGTAACAACTTCACTTGGCACATTACGCATCTTCCTTCTAGCATCTGATTTAGTAATCATTGTACTTGAATTTTTCAGTGGGCTACATTCTTGCTGAACACCTATAACATTTATAAAACACCAATACACAAATAATGTTAATAATGTTAATAATGTTAAAATAATGTATGCTATGTTAATAGAGCACAATCATAATACCATCACAATCTACTAGCAAACACTCAACAATATACCAGCATACACAAACAATTTCAAAGTATACCAACACAATATACCACATAACATACTAACAGACACATACAATGTCATATAATATCACTTAACAACACACAACATAGCATAACAGAAAGCATACTTGTATGTTAGAAAACAACAAATAAACATTAAAAACATCAACACATAATAGCACGACACCATCACAATATAACAGTTAACAAACCAGCACAAACAAACACCATGTCAATATTACAGATAACATAATAGAAAATATCAGGACAATATACTAAAGCTAACATAATAACACATAATTGCACGAAACCATTACAATCTAACATTTAACACAAACTAACTTAATAACACGTAATAGCACAACACCATGTCAATATTAAAGCTAACATACCAGCACAAACTAACACCAGGTCAATATTACATCCAACACAATAGCACATATCAGTACAATATGATAGGTTATTAACATAATATTACAGCTAACTTAATAACACATAATAGCACAAAACCATTACAATCTAACATTTAACATACCAACACAAACTAACACCATGTCAAACTATCAGTACACAATGATTAACAGTACATCCTTTCTACAGTTCAGTTAAATTTTAAAATTTTTACCCCCTTCTTCATCATCTAAGATCACAGGGTTTTCTGGTTCATTGGTAAACATTGAAAATGCCCTATTCATAAGTATTCTCTCACTTTTCCTTGTTGCATTGTCGATTCAAGAAGTATTATCAGAAACCAAACAATACATTCAAAAAAATTAAAAAAAAACCAACAAAACCAATACTAACCTTTTCCAGGGTTTTTGAGCCATAGGCTATTTCGTGATGTATCTTCATCATCCATAACTATCAAGATCAAAACGTAAACTGTTACATGTTAGTTTAATAGCACATCCCGATTACACGAATTGCATGCATAAGAAGATTTTAATCAGTACCTGTGTAGTCGTAATACCAATGTTCATGGATTGAAGGTGTTAATTTCGGAATAATCGCCGATCACTAGTGTTGGATTGAAACCTAATTTGGTCGTCGATCAGCGTGAAGCACAAAGAATTTGGATTGAATCTTTAATTTCAGAAACTGAATCCCATTTTCTTCATTAAACCGTGATATCAGCAAATCAAAAACCAAAGTAACCCCTAATTTGCCCTTTTGATAACCGCAAATCCCTTTTAATTAAAGTTTTAACCAATTTTTAATCCCAACCCTTGACCCGGGATAAATGCTTGACCGGTGGAAATTGAGACCGGCGATTGACCGGTGGAACTGGCGATTGTTCGTGGTATGACTCGTAAGTCTTTTTAATTAGCTATATTTCTTGTTAATTGATGGTTGCTAATTGTTTTGACACGTAATTGGATTATCGGAATTTGGAAATTAGTATTTGATAGCTCATTAGTTCTTGTTAATAGTTTAGTGTTTTACTAATTGACATGTGTAACTTTTAATAGTTTATTTGTTCTTGTCAACCACATATCACTTAATTGAAATTTGGTATTTGGTAGCAAATTAACTTGTTAATCACATATCACTTTTAATAGCTTATTAGGGTTAACTGCTTTTGTATTTTTGAATTTTTAATTGGTAGCTTGTTAATCACTTAATTTGAATTTGGAAATTGGTATTTGATTGCTGCAAGGAGTCCCTCTAATCAAATCCATAGAATTCCTAATAGAAGTTTACTTACATGGCTCGGGTCTAGGATGAGGGTTTATATTTATTAACATAAAATAAAATAAAGCCTTATTTTTTACTCCGTTTAGGAGCACCAAAATTGTTGGGTCGTCCTACTTTGATAATTAGTTGTGATGATGGTTGTGTGACAAAGAAGTAGAAGTATGACAAGGTAACACATAAAAGCTATGTTAATTACTTTTGAAATTTAATAGAAAACTAAGGAACAATCATTACAAGTATAACCGAATGGGTCTAGTTATAAAAAATATTTACCTAAAAGGTGGTGTTGAAAATTTATTTATTAAAATATGTGTTTTCCTTTATTTCATTAATTTTAATTAATTAAAAAAAACAATAAGAAAAAAAAACTCTATTTTGGTAAATAAGTTTTCAAATACGCCTAAAAAAACTTCATAGAATCAAGTACATAATTTTCTTAAAATAAAAAATATTCTAAAAAGATATTTAAACCACCGACATTTAATCCCATGTATCCTCACCCACCGACGATATTTTTATCGTCCAGAACTTTCACATCGTCTGCACAATTCTGTGCGAAGATCTGAAGATTGAAGAACCCTCTTCGTCCCAAATTCTTCAGATCCTGAATCATCTCATAAGGTCAGTTCTGAATCATCTATTTATAATCTATCACTTTCTATTCTTAAAAGAATATCAATTTGCCCTTTAAGTTCATCGTCTATCTTTCTTTGTTACAGTCTGGTTATCAATTACATTCAAACTCTAATGATCTGAACATAAATCCTCCAATTTCACTTAATTTGATTGAAATTAATCGTCATAGATTCAAACCATCGTTGAATTTGTTCTGATTTTGCTTATTCCCAGTTAGGTTTTCCAAATCTGACGCGGTGATCATACGATATGGACTTTTTTGATAAATTCAAGATCTGGGTTATGTTGATCTGTTCGATTTCTCAGTTGGGTTATGGGTTTTACCTACCTGGTAGTTACCCCCACAAATATGTTGTAGGTGATCCATTGTCTGTGAAAGTCAACTCTTTGACTTCAATTGATACTGAAATCCCTTATAGTTATTATAGTTTACCCTTCTGTCATCCCCCAGAAGGTGTGAAAGACAGTCGTGAGAATCTTGGTGAACTTTTGATGGGTGATCGGATCGAGAACTCGCCTTATAAGTTCAAAATGTACACAAACGAAACTGAGATCTTTCTTTGTCAAACGAAATCGTTGTCGAGTGATGAGTATAAGCTGTTAACGAACAGAATCGATGAGATCTATCAGGTGAATTTGATTCTTGATAATCTGCCCGCCATTCGGTACATAAAGAGGGATAGTTATTATGTAAGGTGGACCGGGTACCCAATAGGGATCAAAGTTGAAGATGTGTATTATGTGTTTAATCACTTGAAATTCACTGTTTTGGTTCATAAGTATGAAGAAACAAATGTGGCTAGTGTAATGGGAACAGGTGATGCTGCTGAAATGATCCCATCGGTTAAGAAATCGGGGCCTGATGTTCCTGGATATATGGTTGTGGGATTTGAAGTAACTCCATGCAGTGTTAGACATAATCCTGAGTCGTTAAAGAATTTAAAAGAAACATACGCGAAATACCCTTCAAAAATCGCTTGTGAGGATAACATGGTGACAATGGCTATAAAAGAAAACGAGCCGGTTGCTTTCACTTATGAGGTTGCATTTGTTGAGAGTGACATCAAATGGCCATCAAGATGGGATGCTTACTTAAAGATGGAAGGAGCTAAAGTACATTGGTTCTCGATTCTTAATTCGCTTATGGTCATCACTTTTTTGGCAGGAATTGTTCTTGTCATCTTTTTAAGAACGGTTAGACGGGATTTGACTCATTATGAGGAGTTAGACAAGGAGGCCCAAGCTCAGATGAATGAGGAATTATCTGGTTGGAAACTGGTTGTAGCTGATGTCTTTCGGGCTCCTAACAACCCGAGACTTCTATGTGTAATGGTAGGAAATGGGGTTCAGATTCTTGGAATGGCGATTGTGACCATCATGTTTGCAGCCCTCGGATTCATGTCTCCGGCTTCTCGTGGGACTCTAGTCACTGGTATGCTAATCTTTTACATGGTTCTTGGGGTTTTAGCTGGTTATGTTGCTGTGCGTATGTGGCGGACGATCTTCTGTGGGGACCACAGAGGATGGGTCTCGGTATCTTGGCAAGTCGCTTGTTTTTTCCCTGGTATAGCGTTTTTAGTCCTTTTCACTTTGAATTTCCTCTTATGGGGGTCTCAGAGCACAGGTGCAATTCCATTTTTTCTGTTTGTCATTCTGATCTTACTATGGTTTTGCATTTCGGTTCCTTTAACCTTTGTTGGTGGTTACTTTGGTGCAAAGGCGCCACACATTGAATACCCAGTTAGAACCAACCAGATACCACGTGAAATCCCACCTCAGAAATACCCGTCTTGGCTTTTAGTTCTAGGGGCGGGAACTCTCCCGTTTGGCACCCTTTTCATCGAGCTTTTCTTCATCATGTCCAGCATTTGGATGGGTCGGGTTTACTACGTTTTCGGGTTTTTATTTGTCGTTCTGATCCTTTTAGTAGTCGTTTGTGCCGAGGTGTCGCTCGTTTTGACCTACATGCATCTTTGTGTCGAGGATTGGAAATGGTGGTGGAAATCTTTCTTTGCTTCGGGTTCGGTTGCATTATACATTTTCTTGTACTCGATAAACTATCTTGTTTTCGACCTCAAGAGCTTAAGTGGGCCTGTCTCGGCTACGCTTTACATGGGTTACTCGTTCTTGATGGTTCTAACCATCATGTTAGCCACAGGCACCGTTGGGTTCCTTTCATCTTTCTGGTTCGTGCATTACTTGTTCTCGTCGGTTAAGCTTGATTAAAACAAGATGGCTCGTTATAGATGTTACACATGTTTTATAACTCTTGTACTTGTCACGTTCAGTTGTCCTTTAAGAATTTGGTCAGAATTAAAAAAAAAAAAAACTGTCATAAGTTTTATTTTATTTTATTATTATTTACTGTTATTTTGATTCTGGTATCATAGTTAAATAGCAAGAAACTTAGTCACATATTAAATCTTTTTTACACATGAAAGTAGAAAGATGATGGATAGTTGGTTTGAATTTGGGTTTTATTTCCTTGTTTTGTTGATTGTTTGAGGTTATATGAAAAAAGATTATAGTATGTTTGTTTTTTTAGTGTAAATACAAAAAAAATATATCATTATTTGTTTTTATATTTAAATTTAATAATTTTGTATAATTATTTTTAATAATAGATAATTAATTATAAATTATATTTATTTAGTGAAAAGTTTGGGTCTTGACTGTGAATGAAAGCAAAAAAATTGGTTTAGTTGGATTATGTAGGTAGATGAAAAAATAAATTTAATTAAAGTTGTGTTTGTTTGGTCAGAAATGATGAGATGCAACAAAATGTGTACGGTTTTATTTGATTGTTTGATTAAGAGACACCACAAAACGTCTACCCGTTTTACGGGTGTCGATGCCTATATATATACTAGGATAAAGCCTGTGTATTACACATGTTAAATAAATAAATTTTAAGATTATTTATTTTAACTAAAATAATATATAGTTTTCATATATGTTTTTTTAAGTAAATAAAGAATTTATTTATGGTGTAATCATATTATTTATCAAGTTTAATAAAATTATTAGTATCTAACAAGAGAGGTAGTGTGTGAAAAAATCAAATTTAATAAAAGATAACATATAAATATTAATTAGGAGAGGGAGGTGGGAAAACTAACTTTTAGATAGCCTAAAAACTTGACATGTGTCATCCTAAAACTTTTATTTATTATATAGTGTGTCATACAAATATATAAATGGGACTATGGGAGTGCCTTTTCGTTTATTTTCTTATATATCTTGAAAGTTTTTATGACTCATTCTAAAATCTATGTTTGTGGTACAGATTTTTAAAATGTATATTTTTTAAATCAATTCACCTCTTTCTTAGATGTTATATACGTTTCATTATATTAGTAGAATACTAAATATTATTTTGCATTCCTTAGATGTCTATATCTCTTATTATTAAAAATCAATTCATTCTAGATGTCAACTGAGGATGCTAAATCTAGCTTTAATGTAACCGTCTAAGGGTTGTTTAGTTCATTAAAATATGAGTCAGTATGACGTTTAAATCATTTAAATTTTGTTTAAAACTTAATGATTAAAACACTAATCGACTGATTTAAAAATATTTTTTTTAGCCAAACAAATAGTCCAATTATCTAATGGATTTAGACCATGCGCAGCACCAGTCCTGCTCACCTCCGTGGCCTCCCCCTTCTGCGGCCACTAGCGGGAACACCGCC
The DNA here is from genome assembly GCA_009363875.1 of Mikania micrantha. NCBI lineage: Eukaryota > Viridiplantae > Streptophyta > Magnoliopsida > Asterales > Asteraceae > Mikania > Mikania micrantha. Next base: position 57,607,705 of record CM018693.1, read on the forward strand.
CCCCACATGCGCGGCACCCGCCCGGTGCTTCTCCACGGCCCCCGCTCCCCGGGAAGCCCCCTCTACTCCCATTGGCTGATTTTGTAAAAATGGGACCCACTGTGGGGTTTTTTAGTGGGGTGATGTGGCACAGTGGGGAAGGTTTTTCAGTGGGGTGACCATTGTGGGGGTTTAAGGTTTTCAGTGGGGTGATGACGTGACAGGAAATTTCAGTGGGGAGGGATTTTCAGTGGGGTGACCGTTGTGGATAGCCTTATAGGTAACATTTTAATGTTATAATTAATAAACAATTAAACAACCCAAAAGTGAACATAAGTTACTTATTTTTTGAGGAACAGGTAGTGGTGGCTAATGAATTATTTTTAATATTTTATGATAATTGAAAAGACTATTTCTATCCTCAAATTTTGTCTTTAGTTTTTTTTTTACTTTATCTTTTCCTTAAAAAAAAAGTGTTTATTCTTCTCTTTCTCAAAAGTCCCACTATGAGTGAACATTGTTTTCACTTAATATGGAAACTACTTTTCACAAAATTGTAACCTTGTTATAAACCACATAAAGTGGACTGGTGAATTTGGATAACATCTTTGATGGGTTACATTAAGCTCAAGATTTAAACAACGGATAAGGTTGCTTGTTTGTGATGTCTTGGATTTAAGTCTGTGACTCATAAGAAACAACTTTTTACATTGTGTGTATCAGATCGTGAACTCTTCAGCAAATCATGCATAAAACGAGAGCTAAATTAAACTTGGCGTTTGTTCGTTTTGAGAATACATTGCATAATCTACAACATTATTTAATATTTAATCTTGTATTATAAAGCACATCTAGTATTTTCATTTTTAGTTGTTTATATAATGGACTCTCTTTTGTTTTTATTTTTTATATAGAGAGTATATATATTGGTTAGGAGTATGTGTTTTTGTCGATCCGATTTTACTTGTTCTAACAAAAGTTACGGGTCAAACCCGGCTGGTTTGAACCCTTTTTATATTTTTAAATGGGTTCTATTGGATCATTTCTTAAAATAATAAAGATGGTTAATGAATCTGTATAGATACAATCTCTAAAAACCAAAATGACTATGTTTAAATGCAAATGAGTCCTAAATCAATTGGTTTGAGAGGAAACAACTTCATGGTTTTTTAATGTAAAAGTCATGGGTTTGAGTTTTACTTAAAACAATATATTTCAGGTGAGCCAAATATTTTGCTACAATGGTTTTTGGACGGTAGATTTTCTTTGAAATGCTGGGCGAGCCGGGTTATTAGCGTTGTCTGTAATACCCGGCTAACTAGACTTAAAATTTATTCGTTTACTGTTTTTTTTTTAAAAAAAACTATGTTTCAATGGTCAGGCAAATTAAACTTATGAACCGCCTATAAAACTGTTAAACTTTCGTTATTAAAATTGAATAGCCATATAAAACCGTTAAAACCTTTTGTTTAATTTTCATCTTCTTTCCTCCCGACTCATAGACTTGGTATCGCCGGCACACTCTTTGCTGCTGCTGCAACAAGCTGTTGTTGCCAATCCATTCATGCTCTCGAAGGCGAAAATGATTAATGGTTTTCGGCATGCTTATTCCTTCTTGTACAACAACGTCACCAATTAAGGTTTGCTTGGTGATCGATTCCTATGATACAAACATGTATATATACGTAAACAATAATAATGATAATAATATCAGATTAGATGAAAAATGTGAATCCAGTAATTACAATATTGGAGAAACCCTAATTAGAATAGTATGAGCAACTACGTCCATCAAATAATCACCTTTCTAACAAGTATTTAAGTAATTGATCAATTAGATAAATAATTATGATGGTCATATTGTAAATATTTAGTTTTACATTGCTATCAACGATGGCAATGGCATCGATGATTGGTTGCATTAATGATAGTGATGACGGATTGGTGGTTAATTATAACGATGATAGCGATGACTTCTCTTGTCGATCCCAATATTTATAATAATAATGATTCTCGTGTGGAAAGGGGTTATAGGAAACATGTAAGGTATAACATATATAAGCCTAGGGGAAACATCAAATAAAAAGTCTATTTTGTCTAAGAAGGCTAAACAAGATTTTTAAAACATCGAAAAATGATCTAAATGAACTCCGATTGAACTCATTTCGATATTGTTGGAATCGTCTCATCGAATTCTACTATATTAGTTTTTAAGTTTTAGCTTTAATAACTACTTTCAAAGTTTAGATTTTAGGACTTGGTTTTGGCTTTTTAGGTTTTATCTTTAGGTTTATGGTTTGTTTTTAAAGTTTTGGTTTTCTTATATGGGTTTATTGTTTACAATTTAATGTTATTGTTTTAAGGTTTAACAAGCCGGTTTCAACGATGCAAAAATGAATTCAATCGGAATTTGTTTAGTCTTCTCAGACAAAATATACTTTTTAGGGAACCATCCCTATAAGTCTAACCATACAATAAATAGGTATGGTCGGATGATAATGGTAAAATACAGTAAACAAAACCATGAAGCTGATGAGCATATCGAGAGGCATGAATAGACAACAGACCATAACCATGAAGCTGGTGAACCGCAGTTAACACAACAACAACAAAACATAAGGCCTACATATATGCTAGATACACCGAAAAAATAAAAAAAATACAATGACAACGTGTCCAACCTTAAAAACCTATTTAATGTGCTGATGAGGATCAAAAAGTCATGTCAAATCGGTTAAACTCTAATACAAGTATTTTTCTCTAAACTGTAGAACCACAAATATTTTTTTTTTGTCAGTTGTTACATTGTTTTAAAGACACCTTAGGCTAGAGGTGGTTAAACCGGGGTTTTTTTTTAAAACCAGAACTGGAAACGGTTCCGGTCAACAAAGTCAAGAACCAGTAGTTTTGGTTTTTGACTGATTTCAACCGGTTTTTTGCTGGTTCCGGTTCCAGTTTTGACCGATTTTGATTCGGGTTTGACCGGTTTAAGGGTGGAACCGGTTCCGGTTCCAAATTCTCTGAAAACCCGGAATTGCCCGTAGCCACCAGTTCGGGTACGACCGGTTCCGGTTCCAGTTCGGGTTTTCGGTTCCAGTTCCAGGTCCGTTGGCCAACTCTACCTTAGGCATGCAACCGATTGACTTGGTAACTTCCTTTGTTTCCATTTTTATAAATAATTAAAAATCAGAAAATCTTTTACATAATCATTTCTTAAATTTTAAATAACGTTTTTATAGAGAAAACATGATTTTATACATTGGAGATGAAATATTATACAAAAATTATAATAACCAGGTTTATTTCCTCCGCGTGTTGCGGCAGTTATTAGATTACACTCCTGAGAGTGAATAGTATATATCATTTGCAGAATCATAAGTTAAATAGCAAGATGAAAATATCTCATTACGAACTCTATACGATTTTTTCATAAAAATATAAAATCATACAAAATCATCACATATATGTTATAAAAATAATAAAAAAATGACTCACGGGTAACTAATCTTTTAAATTATAAAAAACTAAAATCTTTAAGCAAATATCTCAAATTTAATAAAAATTCAAATCTTTAAACAAATCTATCAAATTTAATACTCGTACCTCTATTTACTACTTTTCAAAGTTTAAAAAACTTATGATAATCCAAGTCTGAATTTTCAAAACGTCACTAATGGATCAGACATCTAAATAACATAATATATAATAATATATATAATATAATTAACAAGACCCACTCACTACTTAATATATATATTTCTACTATTCCTTTTTTATTTTATTTGATATTCATTGTCACTAAGTATTTCGTAAGTTTAGGGAGTCAAAATCCTTTCACTACCTAGCTTTGTTTTTATTTTTTATTATGTAGGGTCTATAATGCTTAAGGAGTTAAAATTAGTGTTTTTAAACCCAGAACAGACCGGCTTGTCAAACTAGGTTTCAACTACTGAGGCGATCCGGTTATGTGCTCAACATCGGTTTTGAGCAAACCGGCCTGTTGAACCGGTCTTTGAGCCATATAATATTTGGATTTTTTAAAAATTTTTCTATATATATATATATTTATATATTATTTATAACATTATCTAGTTCTTAAATTCGATCCGAGCTTTAACCAGTAAAAGGCCCGATACAATGGAGACATGAATAGAATATTTAAAGCTTTTAATTATAATTTATATGATCAATTGCAAATTTGGCGGTCTCCTTCAATCAAGTGTACAACTAAAACTCTTCCCCTTAGGCTACAAACCAGCCTTATTATGGGACTTTCAGATATAACGCAGGCACAATTTGATTAAACCATACATATATATATATATAGGACGGTTATAATACAAAGGAATTTAACGTGAGAAGCGTAAGAAGCCATAGGGATTTGACATGTGTCATCAAGGTAAAGGGTATTATCGTCCATACAAAATTACAGACCGTGATTCATAAAATTCCGGACTGTAATTTAACACACATAATCAATGACCAACTGCGTAATTACGTACCATATAATCACGTACCACGTTATATGAAAATTACAGACCGTTATTTACCTTTCATATCAAAGGAACAAATATATAATTACGTACCAATAATCACGTACCAAGCATTAAAATCACGTACCATGTAAAAAAATTGAAAAAAACTATAAAAATACTATACTCAAATTAAAGATAATAAAATTCTCTATTTTATGGTGTAATTTTTTTTTAAAAATGATTAAGCGTTTAAAAGTTATTAGATTTTTAAAAAAATGGTGAAACTTGATTCTCCAAAAAAAAGTAAACAAATGTAGGCAATTCCTTTTTTGCCCTTTCAGTTGTAATTCACGATAGTTTTTAACAAAAATGTGAGGACCACTAGATTTTAACCATTCATTTATTTGATCAATAGCCCATATTACTTCTACCCTTCTCACGTTAATAACCCTTCTCACGTTATATATATATATATATATAGGAGGTGGATCCAATACATATGAAGCTTACCGTGAGAAGGATAAGAAGGAATTTGGACCCTTGATCAGATAAATCAATGATTAAGATCTAGTGGTCCCCACTTTTTGTTTAAAACTTGTGTGAATTAAAGTAAAAAGAGCAAAAAAAGAATTGCCTACATTTGTTGACTATTTTTGTTAGTAAATCAAGTTCCACCATCTTTTTGAAAGTCGAATAGCTTTTAAAAGTTTAATTATTTTTTTAAAAAAATTACACCATAAAATTGAAAATTTCATTATCTTTAATTTGAGTATAATATTATGATAGTTTTTTTAAAAAAATTTTACGTGGTCCGTGATTTTAATACTTGATACACGATTATTGGTACGTAATTATGTAGTTGGTCCTTTGATCATGCATGTTAAACGACGGTCTGTGATTTTCATACAACATGGTCCGTGATTATTGGTCTGTGATTATACATTTTGTCCTTCATTATGTGTGTTAAAATACGGTCTGTGATTTTTATATAATGCGGTCCGTAATTATTGGTCTGTGAATATCAGTCTGTAATTTTATGAAGGATGGTCTGTAATTTTATATGGACAATAATGCCCCTTACCAAGATAACACATGCGCGTTCCTATTGCTTCCTACGTTTAGCATGTTAATTTTATTTGTACGTTAACCGTTCCCTATATATATATATATATATATATATATATATATATATATATATATACACATGCCTATGACCTAAATGTTTGTCCGTAGATTTCCTCTAATGCATTATAATATAACCAAATGATGCAATGTTTTCGAAGATGTGAATCATTTAATGTTTTTAAAACATTAAAGTAATCAAATTGATAAAAACTAGGTTTTGCGAAAGCTTTAAACATCAACGGCTTCTAGCCTAGCGGTATTGATCGAAATGAAGGGACAAAGTTGTATCTCATTTAGGTAGAATGTTCAAATCTCAGCATGGGAGATAGCAAACTTATTTATCCGGTTTCTGCTTACTTGTGGGTAGGGTAACACGGCCGTCAAGGAATCAACCCTGGTTACTTCGCCCGATTCCGGGTGGCTAGCACGTAAATTGAAGATATACTCTACCGTTCAAAAAAGATGAAAGCTTGACATTCAATTAGTTTTGGGTAGCACCTTGTCTTAGCTTCCTATATATATATATATATATATATATATATATATAGGGTAAGGAGTGAATAATAACCCACCTTAATTGCGGTAACCCACTAACCCTGGCAAAAAACGCTCAAATCGCAAAAATTTTTTTTTCATGGTTTTTTTTATGCAAAAATAGGGGGGCTCCTTTTTTAACCGTTCGCTAATTCACAAGCGTTAAAAAGTTAAACGAAATGTAAGTTTGCGTTACACTGCGAACATTTATTTAAGTGTCGCAGTGTAACGCAAACTTACATTTCGTTTAACTTTTTAACGCTTGTGAATTAGCGAACGGTTAAAAAAGGAGCCCCCCTATTTTTGCATAAAAAAAACCATAAAAAAAAAAATTGCGATTTGAGCGCTTTTTGCCAGGGTTAATGGGTTACCGCAATTAATGAGGGTTATTATATGATCCCTTTCCTATATATATATATATATATATCTTCGAGTTTCTCTAGCAAATTTTGAAAAATAAACAATCTAGCACGAGTACATCATAGGGCAGGCCTCTAAGGTGCGTTCCGAGGTGTGAAGTGGGAGAGAAGGGATGTCATAATTGGGGTTTTGAATAAGACGATCTTTTTATTTTTCATTTTTTTTTCATATTGAAAAAGTATGAAGAACGGGAGGTGTGAAGTTTTTTATCATCCTGCGTCGAGCTATTTTTCAGCAGGACCTCCCCTACAGTATCGTCACCGCAGTAGAGTTTAACCACCAAGTTCGGGATGGATTGGTGTGGTTACTCTACGCCTAGGACACCAGAATATCGAACCATGAACGAAGAAACGCATGAGATAAAATAGTGATTGCGAGGCCCCAATTCTGGACACCAAAGGACTCTGCCCTTCCATCCCTTGGATGATAGAGAGGGAGGGCAGAGCTTTTGGTTTTTCATGTTGTCAAATAGTTGAACAATGGTTTTTTCGTGTTGTTAAAGAGTTGAACAATGAAAATAGATGGCGAGTGCCCGATCGAATTGATCGGGTCATGTAGGAACAAGGTTCAAGTCTACCGGTCTGTTAGGATGCCTCAGCAGCATACATCACTGCACTTCCACTTGACACCTATCGTAATGATAAACGGCTCGTCTCGCTGTGACCTTCACTTGAATTTTCAAAACTTCTGTCGCTCCATCCCCGCAAGGGCAGAGAACACATCGCTGTCTCGGCTGTGCTACCGGAGGCTCTGGGTAGCCA